>CAMOHE010053794.1:0-34501 GCA_946598075.1 Artocarpus hirsutus
GGGGTGTGGTGGGGTTGGAACCTAATTAGATTAGGATTAGGTTTTTTTACACTCGACTAATCTTAATTTCCAACCAAATAAAATTTTCTCTCTTACCGCCTCTCAAATTCACATTCATAAGCCTCCATCATCTCTTTAATCCTCAATGCCAAGAATTTATTACTCTTTTTCTCTTTCAAGCCAAAGTAGAAGGAGTTCTTTTTGGATATTTTGTATGCAAGTCTTCATATTTGTTGAAGAAAATATAAGAATTTAAGGAATGGTTTAAATGTTTTTATGATTTAAAATTTTTATGATTGATATGCATTGTCTTGTGATAAACTTTGTTACAAAATTGTTCTTTTATGTCATAAATGTGTATGCATGTATGTTTTTATGAAAAATAATTTATGTTTTTTATTACTTTGATTATAACAATGTTATTTTAGGGTTGAAAGCATTTATGTTCACATGAGATCATGAAATTTCATGAAAATAAGTTTTTGTTATTGGAGTGTAATAAGAGAATTTTAGGGTTTTCAGTTAGTCGATAAGGTTGCTAATAATATTTTAAAATCAAATGATTTTATTTTGCTATGATTTTTGGATATTACGTGGATATATATGTTAAAAATGTCTATGATTTTTTATAAATTTTTGTACAAAATATTTTTAAGGTTGCTTACAAAATTTCATTTGTTGGCAAATTTGTATTTGTGCCTTATGGAGTCCATTTTATAGGACAAAAAGCGTCTTTTAATTCTGTTAAAAATTATTAGTCATTTTTTATATGTTAACTAAAAGTCTCCAAATTTTAGCATCATATCCTTATTATGTTTTAAGATAAACTTCATTCATTGTCAAGTACATAATGGTAATAAATGTTTGCCTGATATGCTCTATGTGATATGTGAGATGATAAATCACATTTTAAATGTGTTTTGCATAATTTATTATTTTTTTAAAGTTTATTTATACATTAAGCATGTCAATAAAAATTTCATAAGCATATCATGTATATTTGATTTTATAAAAATGTTTGAATGAAATTTGTTCACTGTTTAGCATGTTTCATGTTAATATTAACTCTAAAATCGAATGTATGTTTTAAATTATTCTGAATTTATTTGGAGCTAAATTTTAGATATGTTATGACTTTATGTGTCTACTATGTGTAGTAATGTTTATAAAATATTTTTTGAGATAAATAATTTAATCCATAATTTTTAATTAAGGCTGTTTACTACCTAAGCTTTGCTGGCAGATTTTATGGTATTGACTTTATGATTTATTTTAATTATCAAAGGAAATTTTTATGGCTAAAGAAAAATCTGAGCATTATATATATGTATTAATTAATTTTTGCAAATTTTTATGCTCTAATTGAATATGAATTGAAAGATATGGGGGTTATAAAGCATTGACGGTCAATCAGTTTTTTTGACTAATAGATTTACTTGAATGTTTTGAAAATTGAAAAAATATATTTTGGATTAATATTTTCAAGAGAAGAAAATGTGAATGATGCTTTCTATGTTAGCTATGTTATGGAATAATTCTTACACTTTATTCATGCTTCTAAGTTGAAATTAATTTCTCTAAGTGATTAACGATTAAGTTTTTTGTCTTTATGTTTCTTGACTCTAAGTACATGTTTGTGACTCAAAGATGCTCTGAGACTAATGTTTGTTGATGTAATATGGTATTAAATGATATTTTGTCCCCCTTGCTCTCAATCGAGCCCATAAACTTTTCTTCCTTGTTTGAACAAGTATTCCTTTAGATGCCCTTTCTTAAGCAATTCTACAAGTTCGGACCTTAGAGCCTTGCAGTCGACCGTTAGGTGTCTCATGTCTTGATGAAACTTGCAAACTATGTGTGGTTGGGGGACCGACTTGGTGCCATCTTAGTCTTTCCCTTTTAACTATGCGACCAGTTCTGTCGGGGATATGTTAAAGCATACTTCGGTGGCAACAGCGGCCTACTTCTAGACTATGACTTCTCTACTTTCTTCCTCCATTCTCTTTTTGTTGGTGTCCTCGTCCATCCTCTTCAATCTGCCTATGGTTTCTGCTGCCTTTCACCCCACCTATTATGATCTCTGCTTCTAGCGAGTTCTCGTTCACATCTTTCATTTTCTTCTTCCAAATTGATCCATCCTTTTGCTTTATTCAAAGCTTCTTAGATGGTCTGGGGGTAATCAAAGCAAATGCTGCTCTTAAATGAGGACTTATGCAGGAGTCCTTTCTTTAATGCTTCTTGAGCCGTCCTGTCTTCCAAGTCTGAAATCTCTAAAAGCACCTTGCTAAATCTCTTGATGTACGCTCACAGTGACTCGCCTGGGCTTTGTACAACTGACCACAAGTCTTTAGTCGTCTTACTAGTTTTTATGTGCAACGAGTAGGCTTTGACGAACGAATTCGCCAACTCCTCAAAACTATCAATCGACCACGTGGGCAGGTTGTTGATCCATTGAAGCGCTAGGCCTTTAAGACTTTGTGCGAACAGTTTGCATATCATCTCATCTAGAATCGAATCCAGAATGTTCGTTGCGCTAACTACATTCTTATATTGCAATAGGTGATCCTTGGGATCAGAGGTTCCGTCCAAACAAGCGAACACAAGATTGCCACACTTCAAAGGAACAACTGAAGTAATCCTCCATGTGAATAGGGTTTCACAAATGTTCTTCAAGATATTGTCTAGCTCTAGGGTTTTGATCATTGCTTTCGAAACTTTCTAGTCGATCTTTTCTTCTACAAGTTTTGTATTCTGTTCAAGCATTTCTTTCATCATCTACTGAATGGACTTGGGGGTAAATATTGTTGGTGTCGAAGTAGCTTCAAATCAGATAGTTGGTTCGACCGTTCCTTCATATTCTTCATTCACTTTAGTGTCTCGTTGATTCGATTCTAGACAAGTATTCATCGTTGTTGTAGTCATTGTCGTAATGGGTGTCAACGGTGTTGCTGTTGTGATAGTTGATGTTGCTATGATCGATGTTGTTGGTGTTGGAGTTGAGGTGGTGCATAGTGACTGCCTCCTCCCAATGGAGTTGAAGGTGGATTGCTGTTTGACTAGCTGTGGCATCTGAAACTGCCGTTGTGTAGCCATAGTTGCTGAGAATGCTAAAAACCCATAATATGGGTAATAGTACCATAGTGAGGCCATTTGGAAGCTCTAGTAACTGATCTAGCTCTTAAGAGTTGAGTTCTCGCTACTAAGTTGCTTTAATCTTCTGTCGCGTTCTTGGGAACACACAGCTTACTCCTTGAGCATTTTTTTGAGTGTCTCCACTTCGGCCGTGGGGGCTTCCACTTGCTTATTTGCTTGGGGAGTTGTTTCAGTCTCTTCATTTGGAATTTCAGGTGCATGCTGATTGTCAAAGTTGTCAGCCATCGGGGGTTGAACTAGAAGATCCTAGTGTTGGCTATTTGAAGGCCTCATGGTGGCTGCCAAACTATAGACGTTGGATCTACAATCAAATATAAAATGTATTAACCCAGATTTTTATGTTCTTTTTAATGGATCTGGGCCCTCAAATCACCATTTTTTAGATCTATTTAACTTCAAAGCAAACTTGTCAAACTAATTGCGGAAAACAATGAATGAAATGGAATCAAATGAAATAAAATAATTTTGAGGAAGTAATAGATACCACACATACAAATTTATAGTAGTTCACTCTGTAAAAAAAGCTATGTCTACTATTCTTCACTATGTATGAATTCAAAGTATAGATTACAAGGGTGAAGATGAGAAGAAAATTTGACAGAGTTTCTGTATGCTATATTTTTCATGTGTACAATTTGAAGACGATGTCTCCTTATATAAAGAATAAAGAAGAGTCGTGGCCTCCAACCAACTGACAGAGTGGATTGATTATGCTGGAGGTAACCGTAATACTGAGCCACGTGACGATCTTCAATCGGTCGCAAGAATCGTGCTCTCCCTATGTCTTAGTTCGTGGATGGACATGTTTATAACTATCAGTTCATGCGAATCGATTCCATCGAATGAACAATTGGGAAACAAACCTAGGCACAAACCTTCAATAGCAGAATGTTATTTGAATAATACATATCAATTTCGTATGGGATCGAATCAATCGACTCAATCAAAGTCTTTGTTCAGTTTACACGTACGTACTTCTCACATCAAATAGCCAAGTCGCTCGGTTCTGTTCGACTCGCTCTAATCGCAATAATGAACAATCATTTTGGGCTTTTAGACAATTTGGTCCTGACCAAATTGTACCCCAATAGTCAAATTATGGTTTTATGGGATAAAAGGTAGGGGCATAGTCTTTGCAATATATAACAAAGCAAGACAATGCTTTTCAATTATAGAATAATTAATCTCAGCACCCTTCATAATCCTGCTCAAGTAATAGAATGGCTTCTCACTGCCATCCATTTTTGTGCTACCAATGCGCCTATCGTTATCGTCTTGTTGGTGGTAGCTAGATATATTAGCTAGGGAATTTCTTTTGCAAGAGATATCATAGTTTGTGATAATGCTAAAACCTCCTTAATTTTTATAAAAACATCCATTAGAAAGGTAATTATGTCAGCTAAATTTGGTAAACTTCCTAAGATATGAAATCTTTCCAATAAAACTCTTGAGCTGCTTTTGAGTTGCTGGAGGTGGCATAGCCAAAATTGCATTAGTCTTTTCTTTACCTACGTTGATCACTTCTTTGTGAACAATGAATCTGCATTAGTCGTTTCTTTATTTATGTCGATCCCTTCTTTGTGAACAATGAATCCCAGAAATCTTTCTTTATTTATGTTGATCCCTTCTTTGTGAACAATGAATCCCAGAAATCTTCCGGCACTCACCGCAAATGCACACTTCATAGGGTTCATTTTTAACTTGTACTTGCGACATCTCTCAAAAAACTTCTTTGAGTCTTCAAGGTGATCACTTGCCTTTCGCGACTTAACCTCAATATCATCAACATAATCTTCTACACACTCATAGATAATGTTGTGAAAGATAGCTGTCATGGCTCACTGGTAAGTGGCACTAGTATTTCCAAAAAGTGTTCGGAAGGCCCTTTTTCAACATCTTCGAGTGCCATTCATATGTGATTGTATCTGCTAAACCATCCATGGAACAAAAAAAACATTTAGTGCTGTGCAGTATCATTTATAAGTTCGTCTAAGTTGCTGAGGGGAAATTATCCTTCAGACATGCTTTGTTAAGATCCCTATAATCGACACAACATCTGATTTTCCCATTCTTCTTTCTGCACAGGGACTATATTGGCTAACTATTGTGAGTGTAAGCATGTTTTAATAAATTCCACTCGGGCCAACTTTTCAATATTGGGTTTGATCTGGAGCTATATATTAGGTGCAAAGCTTCTCGGAAACTGTTTGATTGGTTTAGCGTTAGGGGTGACGGCTAATTTATGGACGTCTAATGTCATATCAAAACCTGACATCTCCTCATGTGTGTGAGCAAAAATATCTATGTATTCTTGTAGGAGGTCAATTAACCTTTCTATTTCAAGACACAACAAATTCGTCGATATAAATTCTAGCTTTTGAATTGCTGGATATTTAGAGAGGTCAATTTCTTTCACTTTGTATTTCCATATGGGTTTTTTTTGTGATTAAAAGTGGTTTCCAAATCTTCACTTGTTTCTTCTACTGTAGCAATGTCCACGCCCAACATTTCCACCAGACCCGTGCGCCATTATAAGAGGTGTATTCGCTTTCCATTTGGCAAAGTAACTTTGTCAATTTAGCTCTTTCTGCTTGGTCTCTGGAGCAGTGGATCTTCGTATTGTTCGTATTCTGTCCATTTAGGTAAACGAACTCCTCAAGGTGGCCGTACAAAGCCAATACCCATATCTGCGATTTCATCAAAGAACACTGCCTTAGCAATATGTGCCTCATTTGAGACAAAGGGTGCTTTTGTAGCTGGTATATGGCCTTTTTTTTTTTTTTTTCATGAACATTGGCATCAGTTCACTGATGTAGCGTAAAGGGCACACAATTGCGCGCATGGATCCATTGTCTTCCTCACAATAGGTGGTTAGATTTTCAGGCCTCAAGTACATGAAATTGGGTATGACTTCAAATCGGCCCTACTTGCATGTCAACATGACGCATCCCATGGTTCGAAATGGATTTGTTGCTAATCCGGTGAGGGTCGTCGTTTGCTGTGTCAATTGTCCCTTTTATGATCCATAGCCATAGGCATTAAGTTAATCAAAGCTTTATTATCAATGAGTGCTCTTCTGACTTGTTACTCTTTTATTATGGCTTCCACATATAAAGGACGGGTATGCATATTTCCAAAGGCTTGAAGGTCACGAGATAGAAATGTGATTGTGTCTTCGGCAGTTTTGGCCAAATGTCGCACTGGTTGGCTCACCATGCAACACACGCTTGACTCACAATCGCGCGCCACATTGATCAGATAACCGCATATTTCCAGGGCCTAGTCTCTCCAAGCCGCGTGTCATGTCCTGGTCTATCCGAGACATGTGCCTCAACTTCCCCATCATGTGCGTCAACTAACTCTGAGATACCCACGTGCGTGCATGCCTACTCCCATGCACGTTGCCACCCTTTGCATGCTGGTCCTTACGTCCATGCCATGCAAAACCCATCTGCCAGCAAGTTAAAATGCAACCACGCCTTACTCTCGACTTGGCTGCTCGCAGCCTGCGCACACTCATGCACACAGGCCCGCATCAAGCTATTAGGTGCTTACAAACCCACCCCCACCAGATGGAGCCGACGTCCTTGTCGGGAGATTCTCAAGGTATGCCTTCACCTGTTCTTCAAATTGCCACAAAGTAACATCCCTTTCCCATGTTGCATCCGCCTCACTACTGCCCACCCAATGCACAAGATAATCCGTCCGTCTATTTTTCCTGCTCTCACCTTGGGTCTGATTTTCAAGAATCTTCACCATCTTCTTATAGAACTCTTTTGTCACAATAGGAGGGGCTCTTTTCACTTGCAGCCTGTCACCATCTCCGTGATATGGCTTCAAGAAGCTTACATGGAATGTTGGATATATCTTCATCCTCTCAGGTAACTGTAATCTGTAGGCCACATTTCACACTCGCTGCAACACAGGAAATGGCCCATCATACTTCTGGATCAGGCCCTTGTGATAGCGCCTGTCCGTCACTTTCTTCCAAATCTATGGGGTCAGCTTCAAAAGGACTAAATCACCTTCTTGAAACTCCAAAGACCGCCTGTGCTTGTCAACATACTTTTTCATCCGTCTCTGTGCCTTGGCCAAGCTATCATGTGCTTGCTCGATCAACTCTTGCTTGTCACGAGCAAAGCGATACGCGACAGGGCACTCACCTTGCGATTTCTGTTTGGCCACTTCCAACGAGGTCAGGGGTTGATGCCCAAGTGCAAGCTCCGAAGGGCTCAATCCCTTGGCAGAGGACTTATGGATGTTGTAGCAAAACTGGGCCGCATCAAGTAAATCCACCCAATTCCGCTGACTTGCAGTGACATAGTGCCGCAAATATTCTTCCAGCAAAGCATTTATCCGCTCCGTCTGGCCATCGGTTTGCGGATGGTTGGCTATAGAAAACTTCAATTCTGAACCCATGAGTTTGAAAAGATAAGTCCAGAATTTACCAGTGAATCTCGCATCACGGTCGCTGATTATATCCAGGGGCAAGCCAAACACCTTCACCATGTGCTTCATAAACAATTCGGCTGCCACTTTGGCTGGACATGCATGGGGTGCAGCCATGAACACAGCATACTTTGAAAATCGGTCAACCACCACCAATATCGAACTCAAACCTTCTACCGTCGGCAATCCCACAATGAAGTCGATGGAAATGGACACCCATGGGTTCTCAGGAATCGGTAGGGGCTGGAGAAGTCCCGCTTGTTTCATCTTCTTGGTCTTGTCTAGTTGGCACACTAGACATGTTTGGACATACATCTCAATGTCTTCCTCCATCTTTGGCAAGAAGTAATGTCTCGACATGAGCGTCATCATCCGCTCAATACTAGGATGTCCTGCCCACAATGGGTCGTGGGTCTCTTTCAGCAATTCTTGCCTTAGTCCCCCACCTTTAGGGACAAAGAGTCGGCCTCCTCGTGCATACAGCAAGCCACCATCAACCCAATATTTTCGGACAAGTCCTTCTTTAACCTGCTGCCTTATTTGACAATATGTAGTGTCTGCCTCCGCAGCCTGTCTAATTTTATCAACAAAGTCAGACTGAATAAGGGTCAAGGAAGCCACATATGTTTGTACCTCTTTCTTGCTTAGGGCGTCTACTACCCGGTTCTCACTGCTTGGACGATGCAGCCATGCAAAGTCGAACTCAGCAAGAAATTCCTGCCAACGGGCCTGTTTAGGAGATAGTTTCTTTTGAGATTTGAAGTAAGTGTTGGCCACGTTGTCTGTCACCACAGTAAACTTTGTTCCTAGCAGGTAATGTTTCGACATCTCAAGACAATGGATCACAGCCACCATCTCTTTCTCGTGGACCGAATAACGCTGCTCTACATCTTTCAGCTTCCTACTCTCATATGCAATGGGGTGCCCTTCTTGGACCAACACCCCACCAATGGCTCTGTCAGACGCATCGGTATGCACTTCAAATGGTAATTCGAAGTCGGGCAACCGCAGCACTGGTTTGGAAGTCCCCACTGCCTTAATTTTCTCGAATTCTTCTTGGCAATCTACTGTCCAAGCCCACTTTTTATCCTTCCTTAGCAGGTCGGTGAGGGGATTCACCTTCTTGGAGTATCCTTCAATAAAACGCCTATAGTAGTTAGCCAAGCCAAGGAACGATCGCAACTCAGTCACCTTAGTAGGGGCGAGCCAATCTACGATGGCCTTGATTTTTTGCTTGTCTATTTTGATCTACCGCTTGCTGATCTTGTGCCCCAAAAACAAGATTTCCTGCATACAAAACTCGCATTTCTCCTTCTTCACATACAAGGAGTTTTCCCTTAGTTTACGAAACACCATCCTTAGGTGCTCAACATGTTGAGCCAACGACTCACTATACACCATAATATCATCCAATCCGACGCCTGTTTGAGTTTGCATCATCATCGAACCGAGTGCGCCACCAAAGCTTGGGGTCAGCAGAAAGGTACATGGCAGTTATCGTCACTTGTTCATTTTCTGCAACACGAGCAACCTTGAAATACTGCTCCATATCCAATAGAAAGTTCTTCAGTTCTTTTGCATTCCGGTTGCAATTAAATGGCTTTGGTTCAGGGACTTTAACTTTTGATGAACCAGGACCACCATCGGTTGGCTGAGGGGTCGCCATAGCCCTCTTAACGATGCTCAGTTCGTCCTCCAATCTCTTGGAGTTGTCTTTTACCAGGTTGACTATTGTGATGAAATCGTGCATCATAGACGAGAAACGTTCCTCCATGTCTTTCATCAGGTCTGCACGCATTGCATTCAACGCCGCAATCTGTTCAGATTGCCGCTCAAGTTGAACGGACAAACTTGCAGCATCATCGGTCAAAGGGGCACATCGGCCCATAATTCTGGGTGATATCTATAAAAGTTTGTGTTGCCTCTTTACGGGCTTCTTGTTCAAACTCTAATTGATCAAAGAAACCCTCAAAAAGCTTTGATAGCAAAAGCAATGCCTCGACTAATGCTTCGTACGAATTTTAGGTCAATGGAAGGGTAACTTCCTCTTTTATTTCCTCAATATGTATCGAGGGATTATACCTTTTTTAGGTATAATAATATTAGGTCAAAGTTTGCAGGATTCCTTCTTGTGTCTTTTGCATCCTTTCAAAGAATGAATTCATAAGATTTGGTAGCTCCGTTCTTCTTCTCTATTTATTACACCATAGCCAAAAAGAATGGAGTCCCCCTGTAGAGTTGCCAATTTTCTGGGGTTCAAGCTGAACATAAAAGAAATATACTAATATTTTTATCAATCTTTATGATCAAGGTACAACAGAATGTCTAAAGATTGTGGGTGAGTGTATTGAAGTAGGAAACCCATTCTTTAAGGAAAAAATGATTTCTATTTGTTAAAAGATTGTTGGTTCTAGGCTTCTCTCCAATGTTGGTTCCAGGCTTCTCTCCAATGTTTTGGAAGATTGGATTTTGTCTCATTTTAAGTGTCTTTGGTATGTTCTTGGTCATTCGATTTTCTTTTGTTCGTCGTTGTTGCAAATGGAGTAAGGAATGGCGTATTTATAGCTGCAGCTCTTAGGGAGACGTGGAAATTTTTCTTTCCATGGGGTCCCATCGGATAGGTAGATTAGAAAATCCATCCAATCCACTCTACTCCTATGTTTCACACAACCTGAATTGTCTTGTTCTTTCCATGAGTCGATCGGGGAAAAACAAAAACATGTGCTCATACCGTGATACCCCCCTTGCTCTTCCATATATACACTTACATGGTTTTTTGTACTCATGGTTTGTTGAGGAATTGCATACGCACCTCCACTTTTGCACATGACTCCACCTAAGTTAACTTTGCTTAGATCATCAAGTAGATAACGATACATGCTATTCTTTGTGTTGTCTCTTACTTTTTATATTAAAAAAGTGAGATTCATTTATAAAAACCGGTTCTTGCTTTAAGTAATCCATAGTCATGGAACAATGACCGAGATGGTAATGTTTATACCGATTAATGTCGAAATGTTTTCAAATGAAAGTCAATGCCTCTCAATTCTAATGGTGGTAGGAACTATTGGTTAGAATTGTTTTTATTGTATTATGTGAGAGCTTTACATTGCAATAACTTTTTTCTTTTTATTATAACATGTAAAAGTTTTATACTATTTATAACTAAGATAATGATTAAAATCACTCTTGCCAAACAGCATTTGGTTTTGGTACAAAAGACATGTACATGCTATATGACATACGTTTACTTTCGAAGCTTTTAAAAAAGATATTGCTTGGGGGTTGTCTAAACTCTTATTGTAAAATACAAAATGTGTGATGTACGTCAATTTAAAAAAACAAATGAGAAAGGTGAGTCTGTAGTGGAGAATGGAAAATTTTTCCACTAAAGAGAGAGGATTACTTTTCGTTCCAGATTTGAAAAAATTACTGCATGGTCGTCACTTCCAAAATTGCTGCAAGGTTTTTATATCTATTATAGAAACCTACTTCTTGTGAAAAAAAAAAAAAGTATAATACTTGTAAATTCAAATTTACGTTTACTTCGACTAATTATTTAGTTGATTTATGATTTCAGGAAATGGTATCGATTGAAAATGTGACTGTTTTATCAATTTCAATTTCAACTTATGACAAATTGAAAAGAATTATTCATAGAGGATCTGAACAACAGCAAACATCCGAAACTCAGATGAATGAAGAAAGTTCTAGATCTCACCTTGTTCTTTCGGTTGTTATTGAAAGTACCAACCTTCAAACTCAGTCTGTTGCAAGCCGAGATCCATCATGTTGTCTGGGATTGCAGCAGTGAACTGGAGAGGACAATCGCCGCTGCAAGCTTTTTCTCCCCGGGCGCCATCTTCGTCGTCTTCGCGCCGGCGACGTTCGACTCTGTCTGTGCGTGATGGTGGCGAATGCGAACTTCTGGGTTCACCCCATAAACGCCGTCGAAGCCCCAAAAACCGCCGCCGAGCCCCCACAAACCCAATTGCTTGCCCCCTCCATGATTGCCGGCCGTTATTTTTTTGAAGAAAGGTTTTTTTTTTTTTTTCAGTTTACAATGAGGTGTGATAGTTTCCATTTTTGTTTCAATTGTAATGGCCATTTTGAGCATCCAATGGTTTCGATACAAGTATTCTTCACCGGTGGAGAATTTTGTCATTCTCTACTTATATTTCCCAACTTCTTTTAGATTGATTTTTGGTATTTTTGTCACTAAACCTCCTTTACAACTTCTTGGATTTGATTGAGCATTTTAGGATTACTAATCTTGAGGGTAAATACTATGTCTTTGTGATTGTAATCATCAAATTAATTAGTGATATATAATTACCAAATTAATTAATGATAAATCATAAATCATCACACTAATAATTAATTGATATTTATTAATGGTTCATCAATTTCACTCAAAAAATTATCAATTTGTTAATGGTAAATAATTAATAAATCAATAATAAATTATAATTAATCAATAATGTATTGTTGTAAAAGTAAATGTCATGTCCCAAAATATAGAAGGTGACGTAGCAGGTTAATTAAGTAGATTTTAGTTAAAAATTTTCATCTTAGGGAATTAATTAATTATTAAAATGTGATGAATTTAAAACTTTTGAAAGCATTTAACAAAATAATAAAAACAGAGAAGATAAAATAAAATAAAATAAGAAAGAAAGTGACGTATGTGTTGGGTCCCATAGGCCCACAGCTTGTATACACATATAGTATCGACAATAATCGAATTGCAACCACAGTCTAATACAAAAAGGAAATTAAATATTACATACCTTAATTAAATAATAGAATAACCTATTCAGGGTCTTCTACTGCTTGCGAATTCGATCGGTGGATTCCAATTAGTTCTACGCTGTATTCCACCTAGAGGGGAAATGGGTTGAAAACAAGAAAAATGTGAGCAGAGTGGAACTAAGTTTTGAAAATCGTTTCATTTAAATATAAAATTCATCATATAGAAAAATATGTTGAAAACAGGAATAAATAAATCTAATTAAATCGTTCGTACCAAAATAGTCCTTTATTCATCTAAAAATAAAATCCATTGTGTAGTCTTGGGCAAACCATAATAAATCACCACCGTAGTGGCCCAGTTGGGTTTCGGGACCTGCCCCAAGGTCGCACGCTACACGACTCGATCTCTAAATATGGCATCATGCCCATCTAATTATTTCTATAGTTATTAAAAATCTCATTATACCGAGTGCATTCATTTACATTCATTATTCGGTTCATATGAATATCATCATTCAATAGTTTAAGGTAACTACTGATAACAGTCTTTTTAAAATCATTTGTTGAAAACATTTTAAAAGAAAACATTTTACTGCCAAAACTATTTAAAAATCTGATTGCCAAGGAGGAGTAGAAGTCCTACCTCGATATTCTGCATCAATGCCCAATACTATAGTCTCGACCCGTTATACGCTAGCTCCACGGAACCATGAACAACCTTAAATAGAAACTAAGTTCGTCAATATCTAGCTTAGGATATTCTACACTGCTAAGCTATCTCATGGTGTCTTAGTATGTTATTTATGTCCGTAAAATCATATTATAAAGTTTAAATCTCAATCGAGGTTTTTACAATAGTAAAAATGGGTAAGAACTAGTCATTTTTCTTAAAATTTGGTCGGCCTGCCGAACTTCCTGGTCCGGCCTACCAAACTCTACAGCTTAGCTTGCCGACCACCTAGGACCGGCCTGCCGAACCGTATCTAGGTTCGGCCAGCTGATGATATGAATTCGACATGCTGGACTCATGAGTCCGACCTGTCGATGGTCAACATTGACCTATCGAATTAAAAAAATTCTAAAAATTTCCATATTCAAGCCTCGGTCTCTCGAGCTTAAATCTTCATTTCCAACCTGTTTTCGCAATTCCCAAGCATAGAAAACATGTATAGATGATAGAAAAACATAATAAAACACTTTTAAACTAATTTAAACAAGATTTGCATAAACATTTTCAAAGAAATCTAAACATGTGAAAAATGGAGAAAAATAAAAAAACTTGGTTTAAATCCGTTTTTCATCAAACTAAGCCTAGATTTTGGATGATTTGAGACTAACTAACTTAGATTAAGAATTCTCTAAGCTTAGAAAAGCTTGGGCTACAATGTGCAAGGAAAAATAGAAAAATTGAGAAAAAGTTTAAAAGTTTGAAAATTTAGTAACCAACCTCGAATTCAATCTTTGATTCATGTTTATGGACATTAAATCTGGCTTCCTAGCTTCCAATTCAACAGGAAATCAAAGCTTCAACTCAAAATTGAATTGAGAAGAGAGAGGAGAGAGAGGCAGCGATGAGAGAGAGAAAGAGAGAGAAAGAGAGCTGAGAAAGAGAGTGAACGAAAGTGAGAGAGGGAGAGGGTGAAGAAAAGTTAAATAAATAAGGAGGGGGTGGTTTTGCTATGTGGAAACCGTGTGCCATCCACGGTTTTGCAAAAAGAGATGTAATTGGTATTTGACAAATTTTTTTGTTCCAGAATTCAAAATAACTTATAAAACAATTAAAATAATGGAAAGATGAAATAATTTGGAAAATACTAGAAAATAATCAAATTAAGTTCAAATTACATTTAGGCACACTAATACACCATTTTATACACTAATAATACTTAATTAAATTTGGGATGTTACAACTCTTCACCCTTAATAGAAATTTCGCCCTTGAAATTTGGAATCAACTCAAAAACAAAACAAATACGAGTACAACTCTTGCATAGTTGATTCTAACTCTGTAGTCGCTTCACCGTCTCCGTGATGCTGCCACACGACTTTCACCAACAGAATTTCACGGCGTTGCAAACTTATCACTCTTTGATTAATAATCTGAATCAGCACCTCTTCATCGGTTGCGTCTTCCTAAATTTGCACAACATGAAATGAAATAACCTTCCTTGGTTTAGGCGGACGTTTCCAAAGCATCAACACGTGAGATATGTCATGCACATGAGAGAGCTCAAGAGGAAGGATGAAATAATATGCAATCACACCAACTCGTTGAGATATCTCAAACGGACCAACATACCTTGGTGCAAGTTTCCTACTTACATCGAAGCACGAAATACCCTTACATAGAGAAACCTTTAGGAGAACGAAATCCTCTACTTCGAATCCCAAAGGTCGATGCCTCTAGTTAGTGTAACTCTTCTACCTAATTAAGTAGCTTTCAACTGATCACAAATCACGGTAACCCTTTTCATTGCTCCCATGGATCTTTACAGGCCTGATGACGATCTTGTCCTCCGGGTCTGCCCAACACAAAAGCGATCAACATGGTCGTTCGTAAAGTGCCTCGAACGGTGCCATACCAACACTAGCTTAGTAGTTGTTGTTGCATGCAAATCCTGCCAAATGCCAGCACGAATCTACCAAAATCCAATACACATGCACGAAACATACCTTCTAAGATCTGAATGACTCGCTTGGACTACCCGTCAGTTTGAGGATGAAAAACGATGTTGAAATTCAAATCTATACCTAACTCTTTTTGGAAACTCCTCCAATACTCAGCATTAAATCGAGTGTCTCCATTAGAGGTGACGGATAACGAAACTCGATGCAATCTCACTATATTATCTAGATACAGCTCCCCAAGAACTCTTCTCAAACACGTCAACCTAAATGGTATAAAATTTGTCGATTTCGTTGACCTATCAGTGACGACCTAAATCACATTATGCCTTGCTTCGTCCTAGACAATATGATAAGGAAATTTATTGTGACATTTTCTCATTTCCAACTTGGAATGGGAAGTGGCTGAAGCTATGTAGTGGGCTTTTGATGTTTGGCTTTTAACTAGAGACAAGTTACACACCTAGTGATGTACTCTTGAACATCTTTCTTTATACCTATCCATCAATATTGTCTCTTCAGATCGTAATATGTCTCTGTGCTTCCTGCATGAATAGCAAACTGGGATCTGTGAACTTTGTCCATTATAGCCTTCACCATTTCCACAATTGTAGGCATTGCCAGACGTTCCTTGAAGAACAACGACCCATTTGTATATATCCTCCATTCCTTAAATTGCTCTCCGTTTCGATTCTACGTCCATATTTCAAGTAGGTGCTAATCCTGCCATTGAGTCTACTTCACCGTCTAAACAAGCACTAGGGTAGACTCCATATAATATACCGAAACTCTACTGCAGTCTTCATGGTACCGCAACCTGTACTCACTTACTGTAGGATCTCTTCTTCAATTCTCTAATGCCAATCAAGCGAGAATTCCTAAAGACTTTCTACTAAACTTGTTTGTATTCACATTAGCTTTCCCAAGGTTACACTACAGCATAAAATCATAGTTTTCCATATGTTCCATCCATCTTCTCTGTCTTAAGTTCAAATCTTTTAAGTGGACAAATACTTCAAACTCTTGTGATTTAAGAAAACCTAAAATGGTGTCCTATACAAGTAGCATTCCTAAATCTTCAAGGCACGAATCACTGCTGCAAGCTCCAAATCATGTGTGGGGGTAGTTCTAATTGTGAGGTCTTAGCCATTGTAATCCATAAGTCGTAACTCGTCCATGTCGCATCAGCACATATCCAAGTCCTCGTCTCGATGCATCAGTGCAGACTTTGTACGGCTCTTCACTACTTGGCATAATTAGTACTGGGATGGTAGCCAACCGATTCCTTAACTCGTGGGAAACATCGCATCAACAATGATGCCACCTTTGAGAAATCTTGTTCACTGAATCTATGGAAGCTACCGAAGCATTCGTCTACCCGGACGATGTCATCAAAAATTCAAAATGTCAATGCTAGATCCTAAAGGCTGTCTTGGAAATATCCTCCTCCTTGATCATGAGTTGATGGTGTTCGGATCACAAAATCTATCTTTAAGAAATACCATGAGCCTCCTAATTGGTTGAATAAATCATAGATCCTAGGCAGTGGGTACTCATTCTTTACGATGACTCGATTCAGCTACCGATAGTCAGTACATAGTTAGAGAGAACCATCATGCTTCTTGATAAATAAAACTGACGCACCCCATGGTGACATACCACTCTAAATATAACCTTTATTTGTAAGGTCCTAAAGTTACTTCCTTAATTTCTTCATTTCTGTCAATGCCACATGATATAGTGCTGCAAAAATCAGAGCGGTCCTTGGAAGTAGCTCAATAGCAAACTCAATTTCTTGATGCGGTGTCAATTCCAATGGCTCATTGGGGAAGATATCATCGAACTCACCAACCATCGATATCGCTACATTTCCTTCATGCTGCACTAAACTCTTCTTCTAGATTAAAAAGAAGGCATAGCAAGCTGGATTCCTTCGCCCTTTGAGACATATCTTCATGAGTCACTCACTTAGCACTCGATTATTACCACTCTAGTAGGAAATCATCACTCCCCTATCAAACACTAAGGTCACTTTTCTAAGATAATTATCCACTATAATATCACATTTGGACAACCAGTTCATTTCTAGGATTATATCATGTGAACTCATGGGGATTACAATCAAATCACTCTTTAGAGTCCCACCCCAGATCATTATTTTGCAAGATTTACGCATACAGTACATACACTCGCCCCAAGGGTGAGGCAATAATCAAAGGCTCATTAAACTCTTCTGTTTCTAATCTTAAGACATGTACAAATGGACTCAAAATGAAAGAATAAGTGGCCCCTGTATCAAATAAAACGTAAGCTAAAGATCGAAAAACCATGATTGTACTGTCAATGACTACATTGATGGTCTAAGCTTTTAAACTTCTAAAGTCATGGTGTGAACTTAAGTTAGTGCTTTCCTTCTTTCCTTGTTGGTGTTGCCGAGCCCCGAAAGTGTCGGCTGATATTGTTGCTATAGGGGTGACTACACACTAGCTGTTCTTGGCGCTTAATATTGTGGGGCATTTCACTGAAAACTCTGTGTCTGATGTCCTTGCACTGGGCTTCTGCTGTGAAGTGGGCTGGTGAAGCTACAGCTGAGGGATTTGCTGTGGCTGAGACATAGCGAAAGGCTAAGATTGAGGTTGACGGCTAGCACCCTTTCTAATATGAGATCCTTGCCGAACATCCCTCATTGGGCAGTTCCTCTTAACGTGTCTCGGTTGCTGGCAATAATGGCAATGGAGGTTGTAAGGGCCACTTCATCTGCTACTTGGTGAACTGCTACTTCCACTGTCAACGTTACCTTGCTGATTCTTCCCCTAAGCTTGGCGATTATCATTGCCCCCCCCCCCCCCAGTTGCTTCTTTGAGGTCCTCTTGATGCCTTTGCCCTATCCTCGAGTAGAGCGCATGGTCATTTTCCATAAATAATGCTGGCGATTCAAACTCACCAAAATTTCAAAGTTGGGAGGCCTCCAATTGTTGTCAAATAGATGCCTTAAGCCCTTCCTAGGGCTTAATGCACTTTTCCAGCTCAGAAGCCATGGCAGATTTAGCAAACTTAGCCAACTCATTGAACTTCGCTTCATGTTCTCAAACCGTCATATCACCCTATTCCAATCAATAGGATTCAACAACCTTAAGCTCCCTGTATCCCTGCGGAGAGTATCACTTATAAAGCAACTCTTCAAGTCGGTCCCAATCAATATTCTTGTTGCCTTCCATGCGTTTTGCCCACCTCCACCAAGTGTTTATGCTTCCTCCCAATTTGTATGCCTCAATTTCCACTCGATATTTTGCTGATACACTGAGGATATCCAAGTGCTTCACCATTGAATCTAACCAATATTCAGCTACCTGTGGACTCCCCCTTCTATGAAAGTAGAAATAGATGTGTGTTGGTATTCCTTGAAGTACTCATCCCGACGACTCGCCTCAATATCCTTAGGCCTTGCCTTCATCGCCATTTACTAGAAAATAGCAAACATGGCTCTCATCATGCCCTCATCATTCCCAGGGTTTGCATCACCAGCCGGACGACGCCTTGGTGCCATTCTCTTAATTTTTGAAAACAAAAGTGGACTATCAGTGGTATTCATTGTCGTACCTATGTGTGCAAAATTCCCAAGGTTCATAACCTAGGACTCTAATACCATTCTGTCATGCCCCGAAGTATGAGAGGTGATGTGGCGAGTTAATTAGGTTAATTAAGTAGGTTTTAGTTAAAATTTTCCAATTTAAGGAATTAATTCATTATTAAAATGTGATGAATTTAAAACTTTTGAAAGCATTCAACAAGATAATAAAAACAGAGAAGATAAAATAAAATAAAATAAGAGAGAAAGTGACGTACATGTTGGGTCTCACCGGGCCCACAGCTTACGCATACACATAGTATCGACAATAATCAAATTACAAACACAGTCCAATACAAAAAGGAAATTAAATATTACATGCCTTGATAAATAATACAATAACCTACTCAAGGTCTTCTACTGCTTGCGAGTCTGATCAATAGACTCTAGTTGGTTCTACGTTGTATTCCACCAAGAGGGGAAATGGGTTAAAAGCAAGAAAAAGATGAGCGAAAAGCTCAATAGGACTAAGTTTTGAAAATCGTTTAATTTAAATATAAATTTCATCATATAGAAAAATATTTTGAAAATGGGAATAAATAAATCCAATTAAATTGTTCTTACTAAAATAGTCCTTTATTCCTCTAAAAATAAAATCCAATATGTAGTCTTGGGCAAACCATAGTAAATCACCACCGTAGTGGCCAATTGGATTTTGGGACCTGCCTCTAAGGTCGCACGCTACACGACCCGATCTCTGAATATGGCATCATGCCCATCTAGGTATTTCTAAAGTTATTAAAAATCTCATTTTACCGAGTGTATTCATTTACATTCATTATTCGGTTCATTATGAATATCATCATTAAATAGTTTAAGGTAACTACTGATAGCAGTCTTTTCAAAATCATTTGTTGAAAACATTTTAAAAGAAAACATTTCGAGGCCAAAACTGTTTAAAAATCTGGCTGGTAAGGAGGGGTAGAAGTCCTACCTCGATATCCTACACCGATGCCCAACACCGTAGCCTCGACCCGTTATACGCTAACTCCACGGAGCCACGAACAACCTTAAATAGAAACTAAGTTTATCAATGCCTAGCTTAGGATATTCTACACTGCTAAGTTATCTCATGGTGTCTTAGTGCTCCATTTATGCCCGTAAAATCATATTATAAAGTTTAAATCTCAATCCAGGTTTTTAAAACAGTGAAAATGGGTGAAAATTAGTCATTTTTCTTAAAATCTGGTCAGCCTGCTGAACTCTACAGTTCGGCCTGTCAGCCACGTAGGACCGGCCTGTCAAACCGTATCTAGGTTCAGCCTGCCGATGATATGAATCTGGCATGCCTAACTCATGAGTCCAACCTATCGATGGTCAACATCGGCCTACCGAACTGAAAAAATTCTAGAAAGTTTCAAATTCTAGCCTCAGCCTCCTGAGCTGAAATCTTCATTTCCAACATGTTTTCTTAATTCCCAGGCATAGAAAACATGTATAGATGATAGAGAAACATAATAAAACACTTTTAAACTAATTTAAACAAGATTTGCATAAAGATTTTCAAAGAAATCCGAAAATGTGAAAAATAGAGTAAAATAGAAAAACTTGGTTTAAATCCATTTTTTATCAAACTAAGCCTAGATTCTGGATGATTTGAGGCTAACTAACTTTGATTAAGAATTCTCTAGGCTTTGAAAAGCTTGGACTACAATGTGCAAGGAAAATTAGAAAAATTGAGAAAAAGTTTAAAAGTTTGAAAATTTAGTAACCAACCTTGAATTCAAGCTTTGATTCGCGTTTGTGGACATTAAATCTGGCTTCCTCGCTTCCAATTCGATTGGAAATCGAAGCTTGAACTCAAAATTTGAATTGAGAAGAGAGAGGAGAGAGAGGCAGCGAGTGAGAGGGAGAAAGAGAGAGAAAGAGAGTGAATGAGAGTGAAAGAGGGAGAGGGTGAAGGAAAGTTAAATAAATAAGGAGGGAGTGGTTTTACTGTGTGGAAACCATGTGCCACCCATGGCTTTTCGAAAAGAGATGTAATTGGCATTTGATAAAATTTTTTTGTTCCAAAATTCAAAATAACATAGAAAACAATTAAAATAATGGAAAGATAAAATAATTTGGAAAATACTACAAAATAATCAAATTAAGTTCAAATTATATTTAGGCACACTAATACACTATTTTATATACTAATAATACTTAATTAAATTCTGGATGTTATAGTAAATAAATAAATAAGAGGCGGTTCATGCCTCTATTTTTTAAAAGTTTAGTTATTTGTCTTAAAAAAATTGACCATTTATTAAAAAAGTAGTAAAATGGGCCATTAGTTAGTGATTCACCTACGACTCTTTTAAAAAAAAATAGGACTATTTTCTAAAATAAGTATAAAAAAGCATTTACCCTCAAATTTCAAAAATTAATAATGTTAAATTAAAAAGCTATTTGTTAAGGTTTGTCTAGACCACAATCTCAATTATGAATAGTGTGAAGCTCTCACATGCTGCAATAAAAATAAAAGAATTGTTATAGTATAAGGCTCTCATATGCTATAGTAAAAAAAGTTCTAACCAATAGTTCCAAACACTATACCAAACACCCTATAAGAAAAACAGTAAAATTGCATTAAAAAAAACTTCTATTATTCCTCTGAAAAAAAAAAGAAACTATTCTATATTTGGTTCGTCCATAACAAGAGTTTAAATATAAACGATTAACTAATTAAACAAGGGTCGTAGATATGGGTACAGGTACCCGCCCTATTATTTGAGGGTAGAGATAGGCATGTGGGTAAAAATTAACCTCGAGTAGGGAAAGGGGAGAAAGTAGGGGAAGCTTCCCCGTCACCTTCCCCAACCCAATTGTATATACTTTCAATAGCTATGTGCATATATATATATATATATATATATATATAAATTAAAAAACACTTAAAAAGCCTTTAGTGTGGATTTATAACAATTATGTGTGCTATTAATATTCGATTGCACTATGAATTTAATTTTTGGATTGTTGAAGTTGGATTTTATTTTTTTTTTTTTTTGTTTATTTTTATATGACATTAGAGGCTATATTGTTGAATTTTACATTAAATTTAATGAAAATTTTTTTGAGTTTAATAATGTTACAATTTTTTAAAAAATTTTAATGAGTAAATGGATAGGTTATAGAAATAGCTCTCCTGGTTGGGATTCTTTAATGAGTATAGGGGGTAAAAGAAAAGTAGGGTATAGGGGTAAGGGAAACACATTGTCCTCGCTCCATCCTATTGCCATTTCTAAATTAAATGTAGAGGAAAAAATAGGGACAATCTACATCAATAACCGAAGCAAATGAGCAAATAAAAGCAGCTAAATTCCATTACCTTTTTTTTTTTTTTTGGAAAAAGGGGCTTTTTTGGTGGGAATCCCCATCGATGGTACATATTTTGAAATGGTTAGATTTTATGAAAATATCGATATTGATGAAAATCGACATAAAATATGGAAACACATCCTAACATACTTTATGTTTAAATGAGAATTTTGGGCAACTCTATAATAGTTAATTTTACATAATTCAAAAGAAACTATTAATCAAAATGAGAACTTCGTCATAATGTGCATTGTAAAAATATATCATAGTATAATACATGATAATGATATGCTCAAAAATTTAGAAAACTTCTTGAAAGTCATCCTAATATAGGTACCTTACATCAAGATTTTTATACAATACCAAAAAATATCAATATTAAAAGGAGATTCTAGAGGTTTGAACTTCGAAGGTATTTTAAAACTTAAAATATCTTTTTGGTCTAAACAATATTCATACCAAGATATGAAATTTTGAATAGTTGCTTATATAATTCTTAAATACTATATTTAAAGTAAATTAAAGAATGAATGAATGAATATAAAGCGTTGATATTTTGTCAATAATTTTAGAAAATTTCAATAAAATTTTCTACATATTGTCATTTGACACTACATTTTTCACGCAAATTGATGGGATAGTTTGGTTCAATTGTTCAAGTGGTTCAAATCAAAATTTCTTTTAAACTAGTATTTGGGAAAGAAAAGTGAATTCTCGTTTGAACTCTTGATTTAATAGTTTAAGCCAAAAAAAGGGCTTTCAATCTAGAAACACCTTGTAATGTCTGACAAAAAAAATTTTCATTTATTTAAACTTTTTTTTTAGAAATTACACACCCACTCCTTCTAACTGTTTTTAACATTTGATTTTTCAAACCATACTTTTTAAACTACACATCTCAAACCAATTAACTAGACATACCCAATATTTCCATGAAAATATCTATATTTACAGATATTTTTACATAAATATATGGATATTCTACGAAAAAAATACTACACCCTTGTTTCTATATCAATACTTGCAAAATACAAAAATGTTTGTAAAAATATTGATGCAAATGTTGATTTCTCAAACCTTGCATCCTCCTTATGGTTGTGTAACACAACTTCATGTTGGAAAAATAGTACGCAGCGGAATTTTAAAAATTTTATATCAGAGTATTTTCTAAAATACAAGTTTGATAGCTATATGCATAAATTAATCGGATCTTACTAACCTTTGAATGTCGAAGAACTCCAGCAATCCTTGAAGAGAAGTAACATTCTAAAAGAGCCTCAACCAACTGGTCTTCTTGGCTATTCTCTATCCACGATCGGAGTGAGTGTGGGCTCACACATACAGCTCTTCCTCAAGGTGATTCTCCTTCCAACCAATTGAGAGAACCCAAAGCTAGTGTTCGTGATTTGTGAACAAAAGCCCTCAGGGAGTTTCAGATTCTCACCAGTAGAGTATCAATCTTAATCTCTCAATTGATCTAAATAACTTATAAGACTCACTCCCTATTTATAGAAGTTGGGTCTAGGGTCAGTCCTTATCAGATAAGGTCTCAAAAATTCGAATCAGAATCAAATTCGGATCAATATCGGATGAAATCCGAGTAAAAACGTGTAATTTTTATTTTACGCATAGGCAGGCCGATCTGTCTAATAGGCAGGCCGAACTTGCCCCATCGGCAGGCCAAACTTTAGGATCGGCATGCCGAACTGCCGAAAAAAAAAACTCAGCGAATCTTCTGTTTTTCACCCGAGATTTTATAGGATAAAGCCTCAGTTTTAATTCAAATAACCTAATAGAGAAGTTATCTAATTAAAACAACTTTATCTAGATAATCTCTAGGAAAATAAATAGATTCCTAATAATTCTATAAGTTTATCTTGATATAATTTATTCAAAATTAAATTAACTGATAAACAGACAAGAATTATCCGATGCCAATAATTCAACAAGTTTAATCTTGAATTAATTTTGTCACAAAATTAAGTCAACCGATAAACAGACATAAATTATTTGATTCTTTCAAATTTCAACCAATCTAATAAATCTGACATAAGTCACCAATAATTGAAAAAGCATGCCGTATCGTTACAGGATTTTGTGAGCTAGCAAAGGGAACTAAACGGACCTATATAGTTCAAGCTTCCGAAAATTATGAAACCCAATATCCCAGATATATATTTCATAATTATCAACTCCAACGCTACTCCACTAAAAGCTTAGAGCTGCACTCTCGAACTCTATAGAATTACGAAGCCCATATAACTAATTCTCCATGACATATCATAGTGTACCGTATCCCCATAGGATTATCTATAATCGGCTTAAGGACAAGTTTTGTCTTACCTTCTCGATTATTTTTATCTTACATTCCATCATCTCACCATATGAAAACTTACCATCTAAAGACGGTATACCATTCAGTTACACCTATGTATCCAAATGGTTGAGCGCTTTAGTTTTTCAATTACAGGATAACGCTTATAAGAGGATATCACTACTCCTAAAGAGGAGCTATGGATTCCATATCTATGAATAACAGGTCTACGCTATCAAGAGTCATGCCTCCAACGTACCGGCATGCATACCACTATTAAGATGTAGGTGTTATCCTCTGGTACATCAAAAGACATAAGTCAAGACAACAGACCCACTATTTATCTCAGGATTAAGATACAATACAAATGATTGTCTAAAGTAAATAGATTTGCCAAGATAGAATTATTAATCCAAATCAATTCACTTTAAGTCCCTATTCAACACATCGTCACCTATGACAATATGTCAATGTTTATATTCATGAAATCCACCTCCGATGGTCAACACAAACCATCTCCTAATAGGGATATAGACAACGTAACAATCTTTACATGAATAAAGCATCCAACTTTATTCCCTCGACTGCGGATCTTATGATTTAGACCGTCACCTTAAGAATCGTGTCTTCCTTATAATTTGTCCATCACATGCCCAATTCTTAAAGGTTTAGACCGACAGTCTCAGACTATTATTTGCTTATCATACATTCAACAAATATCAACGTAAAGATGACAAGATTTGGTATATAATAAATAAATTCTTTATTGATAAAAATATCTCTAAAAACTTATTATATTTTCACTCCTTAGGGTATACATGTCTAGCACTCCAAACATCATCACAATAACGGCTTCATAACAGGGTTTTGGCCGTGGGAAATGGTTTCCTATGGCTCGTGATGAAATGAACAGGTGATTGTGTGCCTAGGCTCCTGTAGGAATGGGGTGGGTGGGTATATGTTATGGGTTTGATAGCATGGCCCATGGGGAGACGAGAGGTTGATGACAGCATGGGTCACGGGGAGGGCACTGGGCTTGATGAGATTCTGCAAAGGTTCACGTTAGGAGGGCGATAGCTTATAGTGGCGTGGCATGGGCTTTGCGAGAGGGCTAGGATGGGGGGATCTAAGACAATGGGAAATTCTTGAAGGCAGAGGTGGTCTAGAGTGTTCTAGTAGCAATAGTGAGAGCTGAGGTAGCACGGGCTTGGGGTTGCGAAAAAGGGCTATGCAGGTTGCTTGGGTTGTTGGAGCTTTTTTCTTTTTTCAATATATTACCTTGACACCCCTATATTTTGTTAAAATAACAGAGACACCCCCTTGACCAAAACTAATTACATCAATACCCCCTGATTTTACCAAAAAATTACAATGGCACCCATTCTATTAGTTGACTATTAATGTTGACCAAACTTTAACCATCAAATTTTTAAGAATGTCAAAAATTCCCTTCCATGCATAAAAAGATGTTTTGATCCATATGTATTGTTAACAATGACATTTTCACGTTTATTTTGGACCAAAATTGAGTTTATTTAATTTTATACACTTTTTAACAATAATTTTCAATCATATAAAAAAAATTTTCTTGATCTTTTTTTATTCAAGTTTTCAAGAAATTTTGAATGTGTTTTTTTTCTTATAAATCGATAAGTTTAAGTGTTCTAAAAATAAGTGCATCTTACTTAATTAGACAAGAATCATCTTCATACATTAAAAAAAAAGAAGAAAAAAAACATACACACACACACATACATAAAGTTATAAACAAAATAACAAAAATCTCCTTTAAAAAAAAATAACAAAATCTAAACTCAAACTTTATAAATTTTATAAATTAAAAAATAAATATTTTAAAATAAAAAAAAATCATGTCCTCTCTTGCTCTCTTTGTGCTCAATGTCTTTGCCCTTCTCTCTCTTTCTCTCGATTTGGTAGGGCGTGTGAATTGGGGGGGTGGGACAATGAGAAGGTGGGCTCTGACGGTAGACTTCAAAGGCTTAGGGGCAGGGGCGAAGGTGCTGGGGCGAGGCTGTGGTGGCCGTGGGCAAGGTAAGGAATGTACTCAATGAGGAAGCGACAATTCCGAGGGAAGGAGCAATTGTGCAATGAGCGAGGGGGAACGGCAAGGGTGTGACGGCTTCGAGGATGACGGCCACCCGGGCTAGGACACATGGGATTGTGGTGGAGATGGCAAGGCAGCAACGGCATGGTGGGTTGCTCTCCTGGAGGTGGATGTGGGATGGTAGGCAAGGGAAGTGGTGAGGTGGACAAACTATGATAGGTAGGGAGGTTGGGGTGGTTCGGGGAGGTGGATTAATGTGCCTAGATTTGATGTTGTTGTGTAAATGGCTCATATTAAAAGGGGTAATCTTGTCATCTTATATTTAAAACTAACAGAGTTAAATTCAAAAGATGTCAATGTAATTAACTTTGGTTAAATAATGTCTCTATTATTTTGATAAAGCACAAAAAGTGTCTGTATATTTTATCTTCTTTTTTTTTTTAAGTGAAACTAAAATCAAAGCTTAAGATTAAACTGATTACATCAATGGCCAAAATAAATCGAGGTAGTTTTGTCATTTCTGATTTAAAATTAGTGCGTGACTAATTTGCTTGATTAATAAGGTTTTCTCTCATTTAGAGAAAACACAAGGGGGTGTCAATAAAAACTTCATCGAAAATTAATCGAGTCCTAAAACAATAATGCTTTCCAATTGTCAAAAAGCCTGTTCTTGTGAAAAAAAACCCTTACTGTTAGGATCAACACGCCTAGCTACCGCATTTCTCTTCGACTAAACCACCGTTTATAGCATGTTCGAATTCCTTATAATCTCCTCAAGTAACGAGATGTAAAGAGATTATCAGCTTCGAGCAATTCAAAATAACAAAAAAGAGTTTTAAGTGTTTCAAAAATGTTTCAAAAACGACTGCAAAAGTGACCAGCCAATCATCCAAAACGTCTTAACAATTCTGAATGCCTGTAAGACAGTTCAGTTCTAATGCACCAATGATAACTCACAATCAATAAACCCTCAATACTGAAGGGACCAATATGACATCTAATAATATTAAAACAAAACCGAAACAAATGCGCCCCAAAGCCACAAGTCAGCTTAAGAGAATAAAAATCCGGCATTTCCAACAAAACCCTAAATTACTTTCTTGAGAACATTAGAATTTAAGAACTTGGTTTCGTCTCAAAACTAAGAAAACAGAACCGCATATTGCAATATAAATGACAAAGGCTTCTCCTAGTAGCGGCCAATACCCCAAACTCTGATTACACCGTCAGTGTATCCACTAAACAACGTGCTTCCATCAGCACTCCAGCTCAAGCTTGTACAGTAGATAACCTGCCATATCCAGGTTCAGAGTTTAAGAAAGAAGATAAAGATAATAACAATCTAGATCAATCAATTTACAAGAATAGTACATTTATGCATCAGTTTTCCATATAAATCTTCTACTGTAAAACATTTCATCCAGAGTTTAGGTAAGCAAAGATAAAACATCAGAACCCATGGTAGCAGCAAATGAAAATCAACATTTAATAGATGCAGTTTTAGCTACAAAGACAGAGAAACGACCTGTAATTGAAACTACAAGCACCGACCGAAACAAAGCAGATATGTCATCCTCCAGTAAACAGATTTGAGATAAATTTTAAGAATCATTTCCTTAAAGCAGAAATTAAAAAAAAAAAAAAAAAGCAATACAATGTTTCGTTAGGCCTTGATTAGGCTTCCTAGATTTCGTTAAAGAAAATGAAAAAAGCAAATGATTTCGTTTCTTTTTTTTTTTTTTGGTAGTTTTAAACAAGAAGGTAATTAAAGCAACCACAAAAGGCTCTTTAACCAACATTAATATCATATAATCGACAATCAATCTACAACAATGATATTATTTAGCAATAAAACATAAAGATCATCAAATAAACCTTTAAGCAAGATTCAGAATTTAGCACTAAACTAGAGTCATATTCACATACCACAACACAAAAAAAAATGCCAGATTCACAATCTCAGGAACGAAAAACCAAACAACAAACAAATTATATAATATACCTTCTTTTTGTTGGCAGTTGCAGCATGAGTATCCTCGGTCTTCTCGGCCTCGGTCTTCAGATCAACCTTCAAATCCTCAACAATGCTCTTGCTCTCCAAATCCCAGATCTTGATGCTGTTTTCGGTGGCAGCGCAGAGCCAGTACCTGTTAGGGCTAAAGCACAAAGCATGGATAATAGCCCCAGCGTCAAGAGAATAAAGCCTCTTCCCCTCGGCCAAATCCCAGAGAAGAATAACCCCGTCCTTCCCACCGCTGGCGCAGAGAGACCCATCGGGAGAAACAGCGACGGTGTTGACGTATCCTCCATGGCCGGTGAGAGTGTTCCTCAGCTTGCAGTTGGAAAGATTCCAGACCTTAACGGTACGGTCCCAGGAGGCGGAGACGATGGTGGGCTGAAGATTGTTAGGGCTGAATCGGACGCAGCTAACCCAGTCGGAGTGGGCCTCGCCGCCGTCGCCGGAGATGGTGTACTTGCACTCACCGAGAGTGTTCCAGAGCTTGATTGTGCGGTCACGGGAGGCGGAAACGATCTGGCGATTGTCAATGGAGAAGGCGACAGAAAGGACGTCCTTGGTGTGGCCGACGAAGCGGCGGGCAGAGACTCCGGCGGCTAGGTCCCAGAGGCGGAGCTCGCCATCCCAGGAACCGGAAAGGGCGAATTGGGAATCAGAGGAGAGGACAACGTCCTGGACGAAGTGAGAGTGGCCGGTAAGGCGGCGGCGAGGGACGCCATAAGCCTTGTCGTCCTTGGTCAAGTGCCAGAGAATGATCGACTTGTCGCGAGAAGCAGTCACAATGATGTCGGAGTTGTCGATCGGGGTGGCTATGGCCGTCACCATGTCGGTGTGGGCCCTCATCGTGCCGCGCAGAATCAGTCCCTCGCTCGCCATTGTTGTTGGTTGATGGAAAGAGATCGGCTGATGGTTTATGAGAGACTGATTTCCAGGTTTTGGAGGAAAGGCGAAAAAGGGGGCATATATATGATAGGCTGTGGAATGAATATTGGATTATATATGTGGGACGAGAGAGGGAGTGCCGATTAGGGTTTTGGTGGATTTTGTTATGGAGTGGAGCCCCTACGGGGGTTGGGAGCTGTTTGGAAGTGGAGTTTTGTATTCGGGTTTAGGCAAGGATGCGTAATTATGATTGCATTTCCGAACAAGAGTGGCCCATCTGGCCCAAAAGACGTAAAAACTGGAGACCATGTGCAAAGCACATGGGAGTTTTATGTAAATCTTATACATAATTTTTAAGATAAATTGTCAGGTTAGTGGTACCTAACCTTTCACGAATATATTACATCCTGGAATTTATTCTTAAGCCAATCATGGATATCATATAAGGATGTTCGATAAAATGAATTTAATAGTGATCACAACTTATGTATTTTGTTAATTTTTGGATGAATTAATAGATTTTATTTTTTGTTTTTATGATTATTTTAGTTTTAATAAAATCTAGTTAATTATGTCTTTTTATTATATTTTATTTTACTTTAGCTCATTTTATTTTATTTGTTTAGTTTTGTTATTATTTTTTTAGTTTTAGGTTTTAGTTTTTTTTAACTTTATTTAATTGTTTTGGTCGGTTGACTCATTCTAAAGCTTTGAATCAACAGAAATTCACACCCTAGTGCCAAAAGAGCTCGCCCCCTCCCCCCATAGAGTCACAAAAAGCATGTGCGACTGCACCATCAAACCTTGCAGCCATGTAAGAAAAGCATCAGGTTTTTGCAAATCTGAGGTGCACAACCATGCTATTTAGGTGCTTGTAGCCGCATGTGTCCCTTTTAGCCCATAAGTGAGTGACCTAACAGTGCGTATGTGGCTTTTGAACCAATTGTGTACTAATTTTGAGGCTGATTTGAGGAGGAATTTCCCGTTTTTGGAGGTATATAAATACCCTTCTAGTGTTTTTTGCAAAGGTACTTTTTTTGGACTAATTTTGGAGAAGAAGTGGCAGTCACATTGAAGCTCAAAGGAAGAGGAAAAGAAGAGCTTGAAGATCATTTTAGAGCTCCACATTAGTTTACTTCTTTACTATATCTTTTCTTTGAATTTCTTGTAAATGACTATGGATTTCTTTTAAATTACTATGGATTTCTTTTTCATATTTTGGTTTGTGTTTTTAGTTTTATTTGTGATTATGTGCAATTAAGTTTCTTAGTCTAGAGGGCTATGGACTCAAGTTGATGTTGTGTTTGGTCTATTGTAATGGATTAATGTAATTTAATTTCTATTTTCCATTTATTTGTGTTTCCTTGAATTTAATGCCCCTAATTGATTGGTCACCAATTAGTTGATTTTGCATTTAGGATTAGTATTTGGGAAATAAGAGTTCTAAATGTGGGTTTAGGAAACACAATTTAGAAAATTGTAGAGTTGGGAGACTTATGGATTTCTTTGTGGCTAATTATAGAACTTGTTTAACAAATCCTTAATAATTAATTTTAAATAGGAATATTGAAATTAATTAGTTTATGTAATTTTTAATTAAATACTTGGGAGAGGAAAATTGGGATATATGAGAGTTCTATGCTAATAATTTTGGGAAATTGATGTCATTAGTCTAGGTAATTACCAATTGCAACAAAAACTTGGTAAAATAGTTCCTCTAGACCCGTTCCATTATCGTTCAATTTCATTTACTCTCTTTATTGGCTTTAATTTCCTTAACCCAATTTTAGTGTATTTTAATTTCTTAGTTTTAATTAAAATTTCCATTAATTCAATATTGTCTAGATAAAGTTAGGAGTGCTTAAGCCAAAATAGATAGTAACATTTTAGTAATTCAATCTTTGAGGAAAACGATACTCGACTCCTACTCTATTACTTGTGATTATGATACTTGCATGTGACCAAGTTTTTAGTGCCATTGTCGAGTATTGAAATTATTTTTTTTATTACTATTGTACCTTGAGTGCTTCAATTTTAATTTAGACTTTTGTTTTGCATTATTTTATTTTAATTTTTGTTTTTAGTTGCGTTGCTTTTGTAGTTGATACAAAGAGCATGGAGCTTCAATCTCTTACCGTTGGATCTAGAAATCGAAAGGACAATTCAAAGAATCCCAGGTGATAGAAGACAAGAGTTGTTGCCATGGCACAAGAGGAGGAAAATCCTCAACAGGCTCTTCATGACTAATTTATGTCCGTTGTCACCGAGAACTATTTTAGGGTCCGGCGTTAAGCTATCAACGCCAACAAATTTGAGTTGAAGCCAGCCTTGATGTATATGGTCCAATGGGTTGCTCCATGAGGATCCAAATGTGCACTTGGCAAAATTTTTAGAGATTTGCGACACCATCAAGATAAATAAGGTAACACAGGACCAAATTTGGCTTCGGTTATTCTCTCTTTCCCTTCAGGACAAAAGCAAGAGCTTGGTAGTTATCTTTGGCACCAGGAAGTATTAAGACATGGGCAGAGCTAGCTTGGAAATTTCTCTCAAAATTCATTCCTCCATCAAAGACTTAACAAATTAGGAGTGACATTGCTCAATTTTGTCAAATGGAATGTAAGCCTTTCCAAGAAGCTTGGGAGAGATTCAAAGAGTTGATCTGAAAATGTCATCACCATGCGTATCATGATTGGTTCTTACTTCAACAATTTTATAACGTTTTCGGTGGCCAAATAAGAACTTTAGTTGATGAGATAGCCAGAGGGTCTCTTATGTCGGCCGATGAAGCTCAAGCTCTATTAGCGAAGGTGGTGTATAATAGTTTTCAATGGCCTAATGAGAGGTCAATGACTAAGAAGTTGGCCAGGATTTATGATGTGGATCCCATGATTGCAATGCAAGCACCAATTTTGGCCTTGTTAAATCAATTCTCGACCTTGTCTACCAAGAGAGTGTCTTCATTATCATCAACCATAAAATCTGCCGCACTAGCTAGTGCTTTATTTTTAGGGATTGAATGTAATCAAGAGGAACTTTAATTCGTCAAAAAACCAAAATTTTAACTTATAAAACAATTCTTCAACCACTCATTACTATCTAGGCATTTAGAATCATGAAAACTTCTTCTATAGTAACATGAAAATTGTCTTGCAACCTCTACTAGGCTATGAGCAAAACGTAGCCGAAAAGAAGTCTTCTTTGGAAGATATGTAGGGAACTTTCATACCTAAATCAAGGGAGATATTTCATGAGCATAAGCAAAGAATGGATAGGATAGAGAAGTCTATTTGTAACTTGGTTACAAACCTTGGTAGTTTAGGTGCCTCTATGGAGACTATTGAAATACAAGTTGGTCAACTTACACAAGTAATCAACAATCCATAAGGCGGGAGATTTCCTAGCAACATGAAGACAAACTCAAGTGAACATTGCAATGCTATCATTCTAAGGAGTGGAAAAGAGGTGCAAGAGCCCAAGCCATAAGAAGATAAAGTCAATACTTCCATTTCTACACCATCATTGAAATAAGAAGTAAAGCCATCAAACGAGAACCACAAACCATGATGAATTTACTTCCTAGACAATCCATCTACCCTCCCCACACTGCTTCCATTCCCTCAACAATTTTAAAAGAAGAAGTTGGATGTGCAATTCTCTATGTTTTTGGAGATTTTTGAGAAAATCTATATCAACATTCCTTTTGTCGATGCACTTGAACAAATGCCAAACTATATCAAGTTCATGAAGGAAGTCATGTTAAAGAAAAGGTGATTGAAAGATCATGAAACCATCAAGCTCATTGAGGAGTGTAGTGCCATTCTCTAATGCAAGTTGCCTCACAAGTTGAAAGATCTAGGAAGTTTCATCCTCCCATGTGCTATTGTAGGATTAACATTTGAAAAGTCTTTGTATGACTTGGAGCAAGCATTAACCTTATGCCTTTTTTGGTGTTTCAAAAGTTAGGAATTAGAGAGGTTAGGCCCACAAACATTACATGCACCTTGTTGATCGATCCTTTACTTATCCTAAAGGAATTGTTGAGGATGTGTTGGTCAAGGTGGGTAAATTCTTCTTTTCTACTGTTTTTTTGTCTTAGATATGGAGGAAGATCATGCAGTACCATAATTCTTGGGCGACCATTCTTGGCTACTAGAAATGCAGTGATCAATGTGCCAAAGAGGAGTTGAACTTAGGTGCGGAGGACGAGAAAATGACATTTAGTGTTTTTAAAACACCTAGCAATCCTCAAGAATCTCCCTTGCACCTTCAAGTTGAAAATAATGATCATGGAGTAGCTAAGGCCAAGCTGAAGAGCATCTTGATTCCAATAGGCCTAGACAAAGAGAGGAGGCATAGGCTAAGAACTTGGAGATCAGTTCGTCAACGCCACCATTGACTTAAGTCCACTATACTAAAGGGCATGAAATGAAGAGTGACACAAGTTCAAAAGACCATCGAGAACATCAAGAGTAAGGTTATAATGGAATGTTCGGTCGATGACATCAAGGGCCTAGTTAGAAGCTATGGCAACGTCAAGCTAGCGACAGTAAACAAAAAGGTTCTTGGGAGGCAACCCAAGTTTTATTATTTCTCTTTTTCTTATTTTATTTTTGATTTATCTTGTTTTATTTTCTTATTTTCTTTTATTTCATTATATTGTTTTGATTTTACTCTTATTGAAAAAAGAAAAAAGGACAAAGGAAAGAAAAAAAGAAAAAAATGAAAAATGAATGAAAACAAAATAAAACAAAAAAGGGAGAAAATCAAGCAGCATAAGCCAAAAAGCATGCCCCCACGTGGCCATGCCATTTGATTTGCAGCTGCACGAAATTGGGATTTCAAACTCCTTGATTCTTGAAGGATGTAGCCCCATTATTTAGAAGCCTGGGTCCATGCTGTTGGAAAAAATAGTACGCAACGAAATTTTAAAATTTTTTATACTAGAGTATTTTTCAAAACACAAGTCTGACATGCTATATGCATAAATTAACAAGATCTTCCTAACCTAAATGCAAAAAAGCTCTTGCAATCTGTGAAGAGTATAACGTTCCAAAAGAGCCTCAACCAATTGGTTCTTTTTGCTATTCTCTATCCACGATTAGAGCACGTGTGAGCGCATGTCGTTTAGCCTTTTGTCACGCCCCGGAGTACGGGAGGTGACGTGGTGGTTTTATTAAATTAATTAAGTAAAGATTTGGTTAAAAATCAGAGTTTTAGAATGAAATTTATAAATAAAATGTGATAATTTTAAAATCGTTTGAATAAATAAGTTAAAGAAATAAACGAATCATCATAATAATTAAACAGATAGAA
>CAMOHE010053794.1:34521-51803 GCA_946598075.1 Artocarpus hirsutus
CCATTATTTAGAAGCCTGGGTCCATGCTGTTGGAAAAAATAGTACGCAGCGAAATTTTAAAATTTTTTATACTAGAGTATTTTTCAAAACACAAGTCTGACATGCTATATGCATAAATTAACAAGATCTTCCTAACCTAAATGCAAAAAAACTCTTGCAATCTGTGAAGAGTATAACTTTCCAGAAGAGCCTCAACCAATTGGTTCTTTTTGCTATTCTCTATCCACGATTGGAGCACGTGTGAGCGCATGTTGTTTAGCCTTTCCCCGGTGACTCTCCTTCCAACCAATTGAGAAAACCCAAAGCTATAGTTTGTGATGTGTAAAAAATATATCTCAAGGAGTTATAAAGTCTCACCAGAAGAGTCCTACTTTTAATCTCTCAATTGATCTAATTAACTATGAGACTCACTCCCTCTTTTTATAGAGGCTAGGCCATAAGACCTTGAAAATTAGAATTAGAATCAATATCAGATAAAATCTATGTGAAAACATGTGATTTAGTCAGCAAGCCGAACTGGCAGATCGGCCTACCAAACTTGCTCCATCGGCAGGCCAAACTTAAAGATCGGCCTATCAAACTTACGATAAATGATCCCTATGAATCTTTTGTTTCCCACTTGAGATTCTTATGATAAAGCCTTAGTTTTAATTTAAATAACCCAATAGAGAAGTTATCTAATTAAAACAATCATATCTAGATAATCTCTAGGAAAATAAATATTCTTGATAATTCAACAAGTTTATCTTGAATTAATTCAAAATTAATCCAACTAATAAACAGACATGAATTAATTAATCCTGATAATGCAACAAGTTTACCTTGAATTAATTTTTACAAAATTAATTTAACCGATGAACAGACATGAATCATTTGATCCTATGGAATTTTCAACCAATCTGATAATTTGACACAAGTCACCAATTATTGAAAAAGCACGTTGTATCGTTATAGGATTTTTATGAGCTAGTAAAGGAGACCTGATGTACCTATATAGTTCAAGCTCTCGATAATTATAAAACCCAATATCCTAGATATACATTTCATAACTATCAACTCTAATGCTACTCCGCTAAAAGCTTAGAGCTACACTCTCGAACTATATAGAATTACGAAGCTTGTATAGCTAAGTCTCCATGACATAACATAATGTATCGTTTCCCCATAGGATTATCCATAATCAGCTTATGTTCCATTATCTCACAATCGAAAAACTTACCATCTAAAGACAGTATACCATTCGATTACACCTATGTATCTAAATGGTTAAGCACTCTAGTTTTCCAATTATAGGATAACATATATAAGAGGATATCAACTGCTCCTAAAGAGAAGCTATGGATTCTATATCTATGAATAACAGATCTACGCCATCAAGAGTCATGCTTCCAATATACCGGCATGCATGCTACTATTAAAATGTGGATGTCACCCTTCGATACATCAAAAGACACAAGTTAAGACAACGGGCCCATCATTCATCTTAGGATTAAGATACAATACATATGATTGTCTAAAGTGAATTGATTTGCTGAGACAGAATTATTAATCCAAATCAATTCACTTTATGTCCTGATCCAACACGTCATCACCTATGACAATGTGCCAATGTTTCTATTTGTAGAGTCCACCTTCGATGGTGAAGACAAACCATCTCATGTTAGGGATATAGACAACATAACAATCTTTGTATGAATTAAGCGCCCAACTTTATTTCCTCGATTGCGGATCTTATGATTTAGACCATCTCCTTAAGAATCGTGTCTTCCACATAATCTGTCCATCATATGCTCAATTCTTAAAGGTTTAGACCGACAGTCTTAGACTATTGTTTGCTTAACATACATTCAACAAATATGAACCTAAAGAGGACAAGATTTGGTATATAAATAATAATTAAATTTTTTATTGATAAAAATGTCTCCAAAAACATATTACATTTTTACTCCTTAGGACATGCATGTTTAATACATGCCCGTGCGTTAACTCATATTTTGCCCAAGTTTTGGTCCCTTTTCTATCATTCTTCCTTCACAAACTCCTTCTTCATAAACCTCTCACATAAATCCATTAATTCACCCAAACCTTCCCACTTTCTACCCTCAACAACACTCAATTCTTCATTCCACTATCTCCAATCCACTAAATTCCAACACTTTCATCTAACCTCCATCAATAGTCCCTCATTGTCAAGGGTTTCAAGGATCATCTTTAACACCCCAAATGGTGTCTATAATTTTGTGGGATTGTCATCAATTCTAGTTCAAGTAAGTGTATTCTAAGACTTTCCTCCATAGTTGGTGTTAGTTGACAAGCCTTTGTGAGAGAGTTAGATTAATTGTAAAACTTGTTATGGATTGGATAGACTTATTGATAAGTTTATTGAGCTTATTTGGATTGAGACTAATGTTTGGTTGTTGGATTAAGTTGAAATCAGTTATATGTGGCTTTTGGGGAGTATTGGAATTGTGTAGTGAGTATTTCATGGTTTAGTTAATTCATACGAGCCAAGTGTTCAAAAAAATTTATGTGAGAAGTTGGGATTGTTCAAGAATTTAATTCATCAGTTGTTTGAGTTGGTTTGAGTTTTTGGTTGGAATTCCTTTGTTGGGTGTAGTGTGCTTTGATTGTTTCCTTGGTGGCAGCTTAACTAAGATTGAAGAGAATGGCGTCCAAAGCGGCCTTGAAACAATCTAAGCCTTCCTCCTCACCATCGCAATACAATACTAACTTCTTTGTATCTGCATAAGCTCATGCTCGTTACATGCATTCCATCAAGAAGAAGATTCCACTCCTAAATAGTGGAATTGAAATGGACCAAAATGCTTGCCTTCCTCCACAATTGGTGCAAATCATTTAAACGTGAAAATGGGAGAAATTTGTCTAGCCCCATAAGGAAGCTGCTATTCCACTAGTGTGGGAATTCTATGCTAATGCTTTAGAGTATGACCACTTTAGCACTATGATTAGGGGGCATGAGTTTGACTTTAGAAAAAAGGCAATCAATAAGTTGTTGGAAAAATAATATGTAGTGGAATTTTAAAATTTTTATATTAGAGTATTTTCTAAAACACAAGTTTGACATGCTATAGCATAAATTAACCAGATCTTACTAACCTTTTGTGTGTCGAAAAGCTCCTGCAATCAATGAAGAGAAATAACGTTCTAGAAGGGCCTTAACCAACTGGCCTTCTTTGCTATTTTTTATCCATGATCAAAGTGAGTGTGGGCTCACGTCATTTAGCTTTTCCACCAGGTGATTCTCTTTCCAATCAATACAGAAATACCCAAAGCTATAATTTGTGCTTTGTGAATGATAGCCATTCAGGGAGTTGTAGAGTCTCACTGATAGAGTCTCACTTTAGATTTCTCAACTAACCTAAATAATAATGAGACTCACTCTTTTTTATATAGGTTGTGCCTAGGAGTCAGTCCTTATCAGATAAGGCTTCAAAAAATTCAAATCAGAATCAAATTAGGACCAATATCTGAGAAAATCTATGTAGAAACGCGTGATCCTTTTATCATCGATCGGCAGGCCAAATTGGCAGATCAGCCCACCAAACCTCCTCAATCGATAGGCCGAATTTAAAGATTGGCCTGCTAAACTTTTGATAAAAGATGCCTGTGAATCTTTGTTTCCCACCTGAGATTCTTAGGATAGAGCCTCAGTTTTAATTCAAATAACCTAATAGAAAAGTTATCTGATTAAAACAATCATATCTAGATAATCTCTAGGAAAATAAATATTCTTGATAATTCAACAAGTTTATCTTGAATTAATTTTATCACAAAATTAATTCAACCAATAAAAAAATGAATTATTTGATTTTACCGAATTTCAGCCAATTTAATAAATCTGACATAAGTCACCAATTATTAAAAAAGCATGTTGTATCATTATAGGATTTTTATGAGCCAGCAAAAGAGACCAAATGGACCTATATAGTTCAAGCTGCCGATAATTACGAAACCCAATATCTCATATATACATTTCATAATTATCAACTCCAATGCTACTCCACTAAAAGCTTAGAGCTGCACTCTCAAACTATATAAAATTACGAAGCTCGAATAGCTAAGTCTCCATGACATATCATAATGTGTCGTATCCCTATAGGATTATCCATAATCGGCTTAAAGACAAGTTCTGTCTTACCTTCCTGGTTATTTTTATCTTACGTTCTATTATCTCACCATCGGAAAACTTACCATCCATAAGATAGTATTCCATTTGGTTACACCTATGTATCTAAATAGTTAAGCACTCCAGTTTTTCAATTACAGGATAACACATATAAAAGGATATCAGCTACTCTTAAAGAGGAGCAATAGATTCTATATCTATGAATAACAGGTCTACGCTATAAAGAGTCATGCCTCTAATGTACCAGCATACGTATTATTATAAAATGTGGATGTCACCCTTTGGTACATCAAAAAACATAAGTTAAGACAATGGGTCCACTATTCATCTCAGGATTAAGATACAATACAAATGATTGTCTAAAGTGAATCGATTTATTGAGACAGAATTATTAACCAAAATCAATTCACTTTATGTGCCAATCCAACACATCATCACTATGACAATGTGCCAATGTTTTTATTCGTAGAGTGCACCTCTGATGGCCAAGACAAACCATCTTCCATTAGGGATCTAGACAACATAATAATCTTTACATGAATAAAGTGCTCAACTTTATTCCCTCAATTGCAGATCTTATGATTTAGACCGTTACCTTAAGAATCATGTCTTCTGTATAATTTGTCCATCATATGCCCAATTCTTAAAGGTTTAGACTGACAGTTTTAGACTGTTGTTTGCTTAATATACATTCAACAAATATGAGCATAAAGAGGATAAGATTTGGTATATAAATAATAAATAAATTCTTTATTGATAAAAATTTCTCTAAAAACATATTACATTTTTAATCCTTAGGGCATACGTGTCTAACAATCTCTCACTTGCACTAAGTGAGTAAATGTGACAAATTTTGCATCCCCATAGCTTCTATATGCCTCTCGAAGACTTTCCCAGCAAGTGTCTTCCTAAATGGATCAGCTAAATTGTCCTCTAACGCGATTTTGCACACCATGACATGCCCGCCCTCAATGAAATCCTTTATCATATGATACTTTCGATCAACATGTTTACTCTTCTTGTGAAATTTTGGTTCCTTAGCATTAGCTACCACCACACTATTGTCACAGTACAGTAATACTGCTTTTTTCATACCAGGAACTACCTTAAGATCCTCAAGAAACTTACAAAGCCACACTGCTTCTTTCAAAGCATCACTAGCTACCACATACTCGACCTCCATCATTGAATCTGACGTGCAATCTTGCTTCACACTTCTCCAACTGACGGCAATGCCACCTTGAATAAACACAAAACCTAAACTCAATCTCCTCAAATCCAAACAGGATTGAAAATTCGAGTCAGTGTATCCTAGAGGAGTCAAATCCTCACATGAATACACAAGCATATACCCTTGAGTCCTTCTTAGGTACTTGAAAATATGCTTGACTGCAACCCAGTGGTTTGGTCCCGGATCCGCCTAAAATCGACTTACAATCATGACCACATAATAAATATCTAGTTATGTGCAAAACATGGTATACATGAGACTATCAACTGCTGAAGCATGAGGCACCTTCTTCATGTATTCTTTTTCTTCCTCATTTGGAGAGTCTTTCTTAGAAAGAGTAATTCTAGACCTAGATGGTTGCCCACCTTTCTTAGAATATTGTATTGCAAACCTCCTAAAAATTTTGTCAATGTAGCCTGCTTGAGACAAAGCTATCATTCTATCATTCCTATCTTGAAAGATCTAGATACCGAGAACAAAATTAGCCTCACCTAAGTCCTTCATATCAAACTGCTTCCTTCATATCAAACTGCTTAGTTAACCATAATTTGACCGATGACAATGCTCCTATGTCATTGCCAATTAGCAGAATGTCATCTATATAGAGTAGTAGAAAGACCATCTTCCCATCCTTAATGTGTTTGTACACACATGGTTCATCCACATTTTGTGAGAGCCCATAAGTCTTGATCACCTAATCAAATCTTATGTTCCAAGAATGAGAAGCCTGCTTAAGTCCATAAATTGACTTTAATAGCTTACAAACCTTACCCTCTTGAGCCTTTGCCTTGAACCGATCTGGTTGTTTCATATAACTGGAATCATCAAGATAGCCATTTAGAAAAAGCCGTCTTGACATTTATTTGCCAAATCTCATAGTTGAGAGTGGCAACTATGAACAAGAGAATTTGGATGGACTTAAGCATGGCTACCGATAAAAAGGTTTTCTCGTAATCGATTCCTTCTTTTTGTGTGTAACCCTTAGCTACCAGTCTAGCCTTAAAGGTTTCGACATTTCCATCCACTCCTCTTTTCTTCTTGTAGATCCATTTACACCCTATGGGTTTTACCCCTTCGGAGAGATCCATAAGTTTCCAGACCCAATTAGTTTCCATAGACTTCATCTCTATGTTCAAAGCCTCTATCTAGAGTTTCAAATCAACATCCTCCATCCTCTGCATAAGTGTAAGGATCCCTTCATGTTCATCGGGTTCAGCCAAAAAGGCCTCCTCATCGAACATATACCTCTCGGGTTGACGCATGGTCCTCCCACTACGTCGAAGCCCCTTAGGTTGTTGTTCGGTTTTGTTTGGTTTTTCTACACCGATTGGAGTGGTTTCTACCAAAACCCAAGAGTTATTGGATCACTTCTTGACTTCTCAAGCGCCACTTTGCTTCGAGGCTTAAAGTTGTCCATATAACTCTCCTCAAGGAAAGTTGCATGAGTTGAAACCACGACTTTATTTTCCTTTAGGTTATAAAAACAACCCCCTTTTGTCCCTTTTGGATATCCTATAAACATGCAAACTTCAAAACGTGCTTGCATCTTATTCGTATCCTTAAACAGGACATGAGCCGGACATCCCCATATGCGAATATGGTTTAAAGATGTCTTCTTGCCCGTCCACAACTCGTGAGGAGTTTTAAGGACTGATTTTGAAGGTAAATTGTTCAAAAGATAACATACGATTTATAGTGCATATCCTCAAAAGGATAAAGGCAATGATGAATAACTTATCATGGACCTGACCATGTCTAATAAAGTCCTATTGCTTCTCTCCGCTATGCCATTATGCTATGGAGTGCCTGGCGCAGTCAAATGGGATAAAATCCCAATCTCTAATAAGTGTCCTAAGAACTCATCAGAATGGTATTCTCTACCTCGATCGAATCGAAGTGCCTTTATGGGTCTACCCAATTACTTTCTACTTCAGCTTGAAACTTCCTAAACTTGTCAAAAGTTTTGCTTTTGTGGTGCATCAAGTACACATACCCATACCTTGAGTAATCATCAATAAAAGTGACAAAGTACTCATACCCTCCTCGTGCCCAGATGTTCAACGGTCCGCAAACATCACTATACACAAGTTCTACAACCTCTTCGGCCCTATTGCCCTTAGACCCAAATGGTCTTTTGGTCATTTTACCCTCCAAATAAGATTCACATTGAGGTATAGATTCTACCTTTAAGTGACTTAAAGGTCCATCCCTTACTAACCTTTGAATCCTATTCAGGTTAATATGGCCAAAGTGCAAATGCCAAAGATAAGTCTTATTAGAGTAAGAAGTTTAAAGACTTTTAGAGTTATTATCATTCAACTCTACATTAAACAGTAAGTGCATCTTAGGTTTGATAAATAGATTATTTTGCATCCATCTAGAACAAATAAAAGATTTGTTTTTACGAATCACCACTTTATTATTAAAAGAAACCAAATAGGAGTCTTTAAATAAACAAGCTACAGAAATTAATTCCTTTTAAATTTAGAAACATAAAAACAATCTCACAAAATTAAATTCCTATAATTATCAAATGTAGACAGACGTCTTCCACTGCTTCAGCTAAGACTAAGGATCCATCGCCCATCTGAAGCATGAAGTTTTCATAAAGCAGACATCTCATTTTTTTGAACCCCTATAGAGAAACACAAACATGATTGGTTGCTGCAGACTCTATGACCCAAATTTCACTAGATTCCTTAACCAAACAAGTTTCTAAATACAGAAGATCACACCTACCTCTTTTGGAAAGGAAGTCCTTGCAATTCTTCTTTATGTGCCTGACCTTCTCACATGCTTCGGGTTCTTCTTCTTCTTCTTATTCTTACTCTTGTTGTTAGCAGGAACAGAAGACTTTCCATTCTTGGCCCATTGCTTCTTTCTATTCTTGGGATTGGGATTGGAACCAAAAACAGCTGCCAAATTAGCCTCGCCACTCGCAGGAGATTCCCTGATTTGTAGCTCGAACTCTTGTAACTATTTTATTGATTCTATTAAGGTCATATCCTGTCTATTGCTCAAATTAAAAGTAGCTCTAAATGGGATAAACTCCTTAGACAGAGTCTTAAAGACCATAGTCATCTGAGTTTCAGCATCGATGTCTGCTCCATTGGTTTATGCCTTAACGAGGTAATCCATGACCAACATCATATGCTCTTTTACAGATGTCCTTGGTTTTTTTTATAGTTCAAGAGTTTCTAAAGCGCCCCTTGCCGCTTAGTTAAGGTTTGGCCTCCAAACATGTCTTTCAAATTATCCAAGATCCGCTTAGCAGTCTCATAATCCTCGTATTGAGCCTGCAGCACATTGTTCATGCTGGCCATAACATAACAACAGGCCTGATCATTTGCATCTTTCCAACAATCATACTCTTGGATATGATTATTGGTGGAATCTTCCATAGGCTCGAGAGGACAAAGGATTGTCGGCATAAATTTTAGTTTCTCAAAAGAGAGGATGATATTTAGGTTCTATTTCCAATCATTATAATTCTCTCCGGTTAATAGGTTTTTCTCAAGTATCAATGATAAAGCCTTTTTAGACATTTTTGATCTACAATGAAGAATCATACCAAATATAAGCAAGCATACAATAATAATTTAGTAAGATAACATAATCATTTAAAAACATACAAATGTGTTTATGTGTCAAAACCTTGAAAATATCACAACCTTACAATGATAATTCTCAACTCAAAATTCAACAAGCTCCTAGGGGAGTCATGCCAAATTCAATCAGGAACATGGATCTCCTCCTAATTAATATATGCCATCCAAGACCCATATCATCTAGTATATATTAATAATCGTTTCTTTGGCCATTAATTTTATTAACAGAGTTCCTAGGGGGGGTTAATAATAAAATTAACATGAGTGTATAACCCTCATTTTGATATTTTATCCATATTTTATAATCACCTCCTAAGGGTGTGCAATCAATAATCATGCTAAAATACCTTATACTTCCTAGGGGTCAAAACCACCATGCGCTACCTATGGACCAACAATGGAGGCCTTAGGTCCTCTCTTCGAAAACCTTCTCTCACTCATTCTTTTGAAATCAAGGTTTTATTTTAAGAGACATACATGAACAATTTTAATATGAGTGGCACTCCTTATTCTATATGGCATTTTATCAATATACATGGCAAATCATATTATAATGCAGACAAACAAATCAATCAAGCAAAGTTACAAGCAAAATAATAATAAATAACCATAATATTATGGTTCCACCCTAGAGAATAGAAAACAAAGATTACAAGAGAATAATCAAAACATTTTATCGATGCTTTATCCTTGAAGCCTCAAGTTGTATCCTTTTTCATGTAATGTCCATCTTTAAATCTTTAACCTCACATAGATCGAATACTCCATATTTTTTATCATATCTAATTTTTAATGTTTCTCAAAATTGTCCAAAAAAAAAAAAATTAAACTGTATCAAAAACTACATCTTTTATGGAAAAATTTCAAGCTCTCTACTGGCAAGCCAATTTATATGATTGGCCTACCGATCATGACCCTCCAACCTGTCGATCTTTTTAGGTGGGCTTGCCAGTCATGACAGTTCGGCTTGTTGCCAGAGCCATCTGAATTCTGTCCTATTGACTGCCTGCTGAACTTGTGAGTCCAGCCTGTCGATCCTACGACCATCGGCCTGTCGGACCTAGATGTTCGGCATGTTGATCAAGCAGAGATCACTCCTTTTTAGAAAATACAGTTTTTAATGCAATTTATCAATTTTATTTTCAACAACTCAAAAACATAAAATTAGAGACTCAAAAAATACCTAGAAACGCCATCATCCATCTTTTATATCCATCTTCTAGATCCGTATTCTTCGAATGATTATTAAATTACAAAATTCTTACAAATTTATAATTAAATAATAATTCCTAGATAGAGATGATAGTCTGCCATCAAATTATATGAAAAACCTAGATACATATTTTAACCTCTAAGGAACTATAACCGGTATAAATTATTTAATTAATAATTAATTAAATAATAATTTAATCAATCATAATTAATTAATAAACATTCACCACATAATCGATGACAACATATAAAAATATATAAAAACCTAGAGTGCCAACTCTCTATAAAATTAAATTCAAGCATAGGAGAGATCAAGATCACATAATTTATACATGTAGCATAATCACAAACTCATAAATTTATATAAAAACCATGGCTCCGATACCAATTGTTGAAAAAATAGTACACAGCGAAATTTTAAAATTTTTATATTGGTGTATTTTCTAAAACACAAGTTTGAAATGCTATATGCATAAATTAACCAGATCTTACTAACTTTTTGTGTGCCAAAAAGCTCATGCAATCAATGAAGAGAAATAACGTTCTAGAAAGACCTCAACCAACTGGCCTTTTTTGCTATTCTCTATCCACGATCGGAGTAAGTGTTGGCTCATGTCGTTCAGGCTTTCCACCAGTTGATTCTCCTTCCAACTAGTAGAGCCAACCAGTAGAGAAATACCTAAAGCTATAATTCGTGATTTGTGAATGATAGCCTTTTGGGGAGTCGTAAAGTCTCTCTGATAGAGTCTCACTCTAGATTTCTCAACTAATCTAAATAATAATGAGACTCATTCCTCTTTTATAGAGGTTGGACCTAAGAGTCAATCCTTATTAGGCAAGACTTCGAAAAATTTGAATCAGAATCAAATCAAGATCAATATATGATAAAATCTGCATAGAAACATGTGATCCTTTTATCGCCGGTCGATAGGCCGAACTGGCAAATCGATCTACCGAACATCCATAATCGACAGGCCAAACTTAAAGATCGGCCTGCCAAACCTCTAATAAAAGATTCCTACGAATCTTTATTTCTCACCCGAGATTCCTGTGATAGATCCTTAATTTTAATTCAAATAACCCAATAGAGAAGTTATCTGATTAAAATAGTCATATCTAGATAATCTTTAGGAAAATAAATATTCCTGATAATTCAATAAGTTTATCTTGAATTAATTCAAAATTAATCCAATTGATAAACAAAAATGAATTATATAATCTTGATAATTCAACAAGTTTATCTTGAATTAATTTAATCACAAAATTAATTCAATCAATAAACAAACATGAATTATCTGATTTTACCAAATTTCAGCCAATTTGATAAATCTAACATAAGTCACTAATTATTGAAAAAGCACGCCATATCGTTACATGATTTTTATGAGCTAGCAAAGGGAACCAAATGGACCTATATAGTTCAAGCTCCCGATAATCATGAAACCTAATATCCCAGATAAACATTTCAGAATTATGAACTCCAATGCTACTCCACTAAAAGCTTGGAGCTGCAATTTAGGGCCATATAGAATTACGAAGTCCGAATAGCTAAGTCTCCATGACATATCATAATGTATCATATCCTCATAGGATTATCCATAATCAGTTTAAGGACAAGTTCTGTCTTACCTTCCTGATTATTTTAATCTTGTATTCCATTTTCTCTCCATCGAAAAACTTACCATCCATAAAACAGTATACCATTTGGTTACACCTATGTATCCCAATGATTGCGCGCTCCAGTTTTCTATTAGGATAACGCATAAAAGAGGATATTAACTACTTTTAAAGAGGAGCTATGGATTCCATATCGATGAATATAGGTATACGCTATCAAGAGTCATGCCTCTAACGTACCGACATGTGTACCACTATAATATATGGATGTCACCCTTTGATACATCAAAAGACATAAGTCAAGACAACGGGTCCACTATTCATCTCAAGATTAAAATATAATACAAATGATTGTCTAAAGCGAATTGATTTGCTAAGACAGAATTATTAATCTAAATCAATTCACTTTATATCCCGATCCAACATATCGATACCTGTGACAATGTGCCAATGTTTCTATTTGCAGAGTCTACCTCTGATAGCCAAGACAAACCATCTCCCATTAGGGATATAGACAACATAACAATCTTTACATGTATAAAGTGCCCAACTTTATTCCCTCGATTGCAAATCTTATGATTTAGGCCATCACCTTAAGAATCATGTCTTCTATGTAATCTGTCCATCATGTGCTAATTCTTAAAGGTTTAGATCGATAGTTTCAGGCTATTGTTTGCTTAACATACATTCAACAAATATGAATATAAAGAGGACAAGATTTGGTAAATAAATAATAACTAAATTCTTCATTGATAAAAATGTCTCCACAAACATATTACATTTTTACTCCTTAGGGCATACACATCTAACATAATTACAAAGCCTCAAGACATAGGACAACAACAATAGATATAGCCTTTATGCAAGAATGCTAAACTATGACTAGGCCTTCCACATCATTTGTGTTCCAGGTACCCAATGGGCAATGAAAAAAGTCCGTCACTCCCACTTTGGCTACAATTCGTTGAAGGATGATATGAAGGTATGGATACATTTAATCAACGATCGATTCTACCCCATATCACACTTCATTGAAGTAAGCATTAAGAGAGCATTGCTCATATATGCAATCTCTCAAGACCTCACCATTGATGTAGGGAGCATGATCTCTTAACTTATAGTTCACTTGGCATGAAGTGAGGGGGCGAGTCCTCTTTTCCCCTCATTAATCATCAAGTTTTGTAAGATAACCAACATTTGACCAGGCGAGAGAAAGGTGATTCTTCCCCCAACCCGACCACTCACCAACAACAAAATCCTCTGCTTCATGCAAGGGCCAAAAGGAAGGCAATCCTAAGCTGGTCCATTTTTGAGCACCTCCCCCATAGGTCAATCTTCAAGTAGACTGATGATGCAAGTTGAGAGGTTATATCACATCGAGTTCTATGTAGGCCCATTTGAAATAGAAAGTAGAGAAGTTGTCTTATGAGGCTATAAATGTTTGTTTCCAAGAACAAATGTTCCATTATAAATGTGGCCTCGACCCCACCAACCTCCAAGACAACATCCCTTGATGGTTGGAGTGCCCGTCCTCACCTCTTTAACCCACTGTATCCTTGGCAAACCCCATCAAAGCCACAAGAAGATGATGATGATAAGGATATGGAAGAGGATGATTATGTGGCACCTGCCTAATTTAATCACACTACTAATACGTTAATCAAGCTAGATGACGCAAAATCTGACTTAAATATAAAATAATTATTTAAGAAAAGAGTGGACAAATTTGAACTTTTTGGAAAGCCATGCAATTTATAAACAACCACACATCTACACTTACAAAAGAAGGGTGGCGATAAATATTTACAATAATTTACATCTCAAAATGAAACACCGCCTGAACCGTACTTATAGCAACCCCATCATAATTACAAGTAACAAAATATGAAGTGTAAACAAAAGTATGCCCACATAAGGTCAATAGTGTCTATATACACAAATAACAAGAACAGAGAGCGTGCCAGTCGACCTTTAAATTAACACTACTGAGATGTATCCTCATCTGCATCACAAGATATAAAAAACTGAGCTAATGTCCAGTAAGTAGAAACTATGCAATTCAATGTAGTAGCATCATATATGGGCTCATAACAATTTCATCATACCTATCATATCATAAAAAAACATTTAATGCGCACATGGTTATGTACACCATGAGTCACCTGCCTAGGCCTATTTAAGCATGCATGCGTACTAACAAACCTTCACTAATCAATAATGCCTCAGGCTACCCCATGAGACAACGATCTGAAAAATGGTCTCAGGCACTCCCATGAAACCACTTGAGTCCCAGGCTACCCCATGAAACTTAACTTAGGCCACTTACAAGCTAACTACATAGCACATATACAAACAATCTCTTTCTCATAGTATGATGATTTTCTTCAAAAAACTATACATGTGCCTTTATGCCATGAATGCAAGTGATAAAGTAAATCATATATATTACAACAATAATCTTGTAATGCAGTTGAAAGGAATTTCTACTTACCTCATTTCCAAAGAGAAGGTGATAAGTGGAAGGCATCAGTGTCCTCGTCAAGCTAGATGTACTAGCAAACCAAATATTTAAAAAAGCCATATTTACTCATCATAAATAGACAAATCTAATTGCTTCAAATTATTTTACATTTGAGATAATATAAACTTATACAAGAGGATAAGTTATACTGCATATAGTTTAATTCATTACCAAAAATCTTGAAGTCAGACACACGTATATGTGCCTAAAATGAAATAAATATTAACTAAAAGGGTCTCAAATAATACTGAAAATTAAAGAACATGAAAGACACTTACTAACTATTAAAAGAAAATCTATAATATCATCATAGATGTAATAAGATGTAATAATATGTAGTAGTATGAGTATAGATGAAAGTTGAAGAAATTAAAAAGTTCATCGAATATAAACTAATAATTAATCAACATCATATTGTATACATATAAAGAAAACTTCAAATAAATTATCCATGTATGTATATGTAATACAACAATACAATAACCATTACTCAATAAGAATAAAAAAAACTTACAATCAATAATCCAATACATCATTTTTCTCCATAAACATATATGTTTACGTCTTAATAGTCACCTTGAAAGAAAACAATACAATAAACCACATCAGGGAGAATATGATATAATTACATATATCTATAGAATAAAAACCCAACTTTAGCTATTTAGTGGAAGCCTATCTAAATTCATTGAAAGAAAAAAAAAAGTTAGTGGCATAGGAATTATTACCCTTATTATGCCCAGCTATGGAAGTTCTTTGAGAAAAAGTTAGTGGCTTAGGGGAATGAAATATGGTGATGAAAAGGAAGAATTCCTCTCACTTAGTACAGGTTGAAGAAGAAAAGAAAGCATTTACACCTACTAGAATAGCAACTTTATCTAATATGGAGAGAGAGACTGTTTGGTGTAAATCCTCAAGAAAGAATAGATTTAGCATATTAATAGAAAAAGGCAAGCTTCATCAACCGACTTACAAAATAAAGAAAAAGGAAAGCAAGCCACCTCATTTTTTATTAGTATATAATAATAATAATAATAATAATAATAATAATAATAATAATAATAATAATAATAATAATAATAATAATAATAACACCACCAACAACAATAACAGCTGAATATCCTAAATATTAAAGTAAAAAAAAAAAAATCAACACAAAACCCACAGCTTCATGAATAAAATTATAATATATTTATTATAGCACATCGAGCTTCTTTATAGAGGAAACTGAGCCTTCACATTATACCAAGTCACTCAAAAAGAAAATATTAACAAAGATTAGGCATCTTAATAATAATTATTAATGCAATGCAAACATGTTATCATTGGCCAAATTTTTTCATATGTGAGAATTTAAGGACACCACAATCCTCTACAACTTATAGAATTTCGTCCCCAAAATTTACTCACCAAATAACTCTGGATATTTACTTCTTAGTTCATCTTTCCTTTCCCAAGTGGCTTCTTCAACCACATGATTTCTCCAAAGAACCTTAACTAATGGAATTTTCTTGTTTCATAATTCTTTTTGTTTTTTGTCTAAAATCTGCACTGGTCTCTCTTCATATGATAAATCTTTTTGGACTTCTAGTTGATCATAGCTTAGAACATGCGAAGGATCTGGCATATATTTTCTCAGCATGGAAACATGGAATACATCATGCACGCCATATAATGATGGAGGAAGTGCCAATCTGTAAGCCACATCTCCAACCTTCTCAAAAATCTCAAATGACCTAATGAATCGTGGACTCAACTTTCCTTTCTTTCCAAATCTCATCACACCCTTCATTGGTGCAATTTTTAGAAACACCCTATCTCCGATAGAAAATTGTAGATCTCTTCGTCTTCTATTTGCATAACTCTTTTGTCTACTTTGAGCCGTTTTCATTCTTTCACAAATTTTCTCTACAACTTTTGCTATTTTTCGTATCAAATCTAGGCCCAAAAGCTTTCTTTCACCAACTTCATCCTAATGAATAGGTGATTTGCATTTTCTTCCATAAAAAGCTTCATAAGGAGCCATTCCAATAGTTGACTAATAATTGTTATTGTAAGCAAACTCTGCTAAAGGAAAATATTTAGTCTATGATCCTAGATAATCCAACACATAGGCTCTAAGTATATCTTCCAATACCTGAATAGTTCTTTCAGATTGGCCTTCACTTTATGGACAAAATATAGTGCTAAAAGCCAGTTTAATACCTATTGCTTTATGAAGGCTTGTCCAAAAAGTAGAAGTAAATCTAGGATCTCGATCTAACACAATAGAAACTGGTATTCTAGGAAGGCTAACGATCTCCTTTACATATAATTCTACTTGTTTATCTATTGTATATGTAGACCGAATAGGAATAAAATGTGCCGATTTAGTGAGTCTATCAATTATTACCCAAACAAAGTCTATACCTTCTTGGGTTTGAGGCAAGCCATGTACAAAATCCATGGCAATATCCTTCCACTTCCACTCAGGAATCAAAAGAGGTTTTAGTTTTCTAGCAGGTCTTTGATGCTTGGCTTTAACTTGTTGACAAGTAAGACACTTTGAGACACATGAGGCCATTTCTGACTTCATTTGTGGCCACCAATAATGCTTCTTTAGATCTCTATACATCTTTGTGTCACCAGGATGCGAAGAATAAGGTATGTTGTGAGCCTCCAATAAAACTTTCTTTCTAATGTTTTCATCATGTGGTACATAAAGTCTACTTCCATACTTAATCATTCCATCATCAAAAGTCAAGAAATCTATCCCTTTCCAACCTCTATCTCACTACGTAGGCGAATCAAATAAGGATCTAAAAGTTAACCCTCCTTGATTTCTTCTAGAATCGTTGGTTGTAAGATTAAGGCGGATAGCATTCCATCATCAAAAATCAAGAAAACTATCCTCTTTCAAACCTCTATCTCACTACGTAGGCGAATCAAATAAGGATCTAAAAGTTA
>CAMOHE010053794.1:57272-71875 GCA_946598075.1 Artocarpus hirsutus
TGTCCATATACACGGAGTCACACAAACAGAGAGCATGCTAGTTGACCTTTAAATTAACACTACTGAGATGTACCCTCATCTGCATCACAAGATAAAAAAAAGTGAGCTAATGCCCAATAAGTAGAAATTATGCAATTCAATGTAGTAGCATCATGTATGGGCTCATAACAATTTCATCGTACCTATCATATCATAAAAAAATAATTTAATGTGCGCATAGTTATATACACTATGAGTCACCTGCCTAGGCCTATTTAAGCAAGCATGTATACTAACAAACCTTCACCAATCAATAATGCCTCAGGCTACCCCATGAGACAACGGTCTGAAAAATGATCTCAGGCCTCCCATGAAACCACTTGAGTCCCAGGCTACCCCATGGAACTTAACTTAGGCCACTTACAAGCTAACTACATAGCGTACATACAAACAATCTCTTTCTCATAGTACGATGATTTTCTTCAAAAAACTATACATGTGCCTTTATGCCATGAATGCAAGTGATAGAATAAATCATACATATTACAACAATAATCATGTGATGCAGTTGAAATGAATTTCTACTTACCTCATTTCCAAAGAAAAGGTGATAAGTAGAAGGCGTCAATGTCCTCATCAAGCTAGATGTACTAGTAAACTTAATATTTAAAACAGCCATATTTACTCAATCGTCATAAATAGACAAATCCTTACATATGAGATAATATAAACTTATACCATAGGATAAGTTATATTGCATATAGTTTAATTCATTACCAAAAATCTTGAAATGACACACACGTATATGTGCCTAAAATGAAATAAATATTAACTAAAAGAGTCTCAAATAATACTGAAAATTAAATAACATGAAGGACAGTTACTAACTATTAAAAGAAAATCTATCATATCATCATAGATGCAATAATATGTAATAGTATAAGTATAGATGAAAGTTGAAGAAATTAAAAAGCACACCATATATAAACTAATAATTAATCAACACATATTGTATACATATAAAGAAAACTTCAAATAAATTATCCATGTATGTATATGTAATACAACAATACGATAACCATTACTCAATCAGAATAAAAAAAACTTACCATCAATAATCCAATACATCATTTTTCTCCATAAACCTATATGTTTACATCTTAATACTCACCATGAAAGAAAACAATACAATAAAGCACATCAGGGAGTATATGATATAATTACATATATCTATAAAAAAAACCCGGCTTTAGCTATTTAGTGGAAGCCTATCAAAATTCATTGAAAGAAAAAAAAAGTTAGTGGCATAAGAATTATTACCCTTATTATGCCCAGGTTTGGAAGTTCTTTAAGAAAAAGTTAGTGGCTTAGGGAATGAAATATGGTGATGAAAAGGAAGAATTCTTCTCACTTAGTACAGGTTGAAGAAGAAAAGAAAGCATTTACACCTGCTGGAACAGAAACTTTATCTAATATGGAGAGAGAGAGTATCTGGTGTAAATCCTCAAGAAAGAATGGATTCAGCATATTAATAGAAAAAGGCAAGCTTCATCAACCGACTTACAAAATAAAGAAAAAGGAAAGTAAGCCACCTCATTTTCTTTTATCAGTATATAAAAATAAAATAATAATAATGATGATGATGATGATGATAATAATAATAATAATAACACCACCAACAACAATAATAGCTGAATATCCTAAATATTAAAGTAAAAAAAAAAATCAACACAAAACCCACAGCTTCATAAATGAAATTATAATATATTTATTCTAGCACATCGAGCTTCTTTGTAGAGAAAATTGAGCCTTCACACTGTACCAAATCATTCAAAAAGAAATTAGTAACAAAGATTTGGCATCTTAATAATAATTATTAAGGCAATGCAAACATGTTATCATTGGCTAAATTTTTTTATATGTGAGAATTTAAGGGCACCATAGATTAGGCAATTTCTCCGTGTCTTGCCTCTCAGAGAAGTCTTTCTTTTCTTTACTACTTTTGTTGCAAACATTGAGGACAATGTTAAGATTAGGTTTGGGGGCTGAGAACTGATGCTGTTGCTATTTGCTATCTTGTTTTTATGGTTTTCTTAGAGTACTTGTTAGTTTTAGCCTCTAATGGTTGTTTCTTTCAGTTTGTCTTTACTTTTTTCTTTGTCTTGTTTAATTTTGTTTGTTTATTTCTATTAGTTTCTATTTTGTTAGTGTTGGTTAATTATCAATATTGGTTTGTGTTTTTTCTTGCTTTAGTTTAGTTTTGTTTTGTTTTATCTATTGGTTTAATTTTCTTATTTTGCATAAAAAAATTTAAATAAGAGAAATGAGAATGAAAAGAAACTAAACATGTTTTTGCAAGGTAGTGGGTTGTGTTTATGGCAAACAAAGGCTGATGATTGTTGATGACTAAATTTGAATTTGGCTTTTTGAATATGACATGCATAGTGATGTTTGTGTGCTTGATCCATATGAGACTTATGTTGCCTTTAATCCTTCACACTTGAGCACAAAAGCCCCATACACTTGCCGACTGCACATCTAGAGAAGCTTTATGCAATATAGGTAGCCTTGCGATCCTAAAAATGCTAGAACTCACTTGATTGACTTGATTGCCTATCGAGGCAAAATCCTAGGTTAGACATCACTAAGGGCGTGATTTAGGTCATGTTTGAAACGTCTGGGCCTTTCTAACTAACCTTGTGCAACAAATTTTTGTAATTCATCCCATTTAAGTCTTATTATCCATAACTTTTTCTTGGTCACCCACAAATATAGCCTAGCCTTAATTGTTTTTTTTTCCTACATTCTACCTAACACTTACAAGCATTGATACATTCTAAGACAAACTTATAAGTGACTCTTTGAGAAGATGTTTGGTGCTTATATGAAGAAGCTCAATTTGAGATTTTGTAATTTGTTTCTCTTGTTATTCATTTCAATTTTTAAAAACAAAAAAACAAAACCAAACAAAAAAAGGTAAGATTCCAAAGGAATGCTCACCCAAAAAGTCATAGAACCAAACAAAGTTCAAGTTTAGGGGGTATAGCATCTATTTATATAAAAAAAAAAGAATAAATTTTGTGGGATTGATAAAATGATTTAGGGGAATTTGAAGGTGGATTGGATTTGTGCAAGTTAGTTTTGTTAAGACCTTAGAATGTGTGACATACCTAGGTTGTATTTTGCCATATATAAGATCTTTTATCCTACCATTCACCCTAGCCATTCATTACACGCTCGAAAAGCCCTAATGATCCTTAGTGGTGTGATAGTCTACATTAGTAGAGATATGTATGAAAAGTAAGTTTATGGATTCCATGAAGAGCATTAACTAGGGGACCAATCTCAAACTACCGATATGTATAAGGTCATCCGAGTGGCAAGGGGATGAATGGAAGAGGCTCCATACAAACGTACACTAAAAGGATTAAGAATAGGGTAAATTTAGTACTTGGATTGAAATTCTAAACATACATCATGTTTGTAATATTTTTGGAGCCATTAAACTTTTGATCTTTGAGGCTTGAGTTTACCATGATTGAACACTTCTCACTTTGTGTTCACTTTGAAATTTCTTTTGCTCGAGGACTACCAAAATTATAAGTTAAGAGGAGTTTGATAGAATAAATTTATTAGTGATCTGAACTTATGTATTTTTTTAGTTTTTGAGTGAATTAATAGATTTTATTTTATGTTTTCCCTTTTTTGTTAGTTTTAATAAAAATCTTGTTGTATCTTTTTATTATATTTTATCATACTTTAATTCATTTTACTTTGATTTGTTTAGTTTTGTTATTATAATTTTTAGTTTTAATTGTTTTGGTAGGTTAAAGAGGCATTTTAGAGCTTTGAACTAAAAAAAATTTGTGCCCCGATGCCAAAAGAGCTCACCCCTGCATGAAATCATAGAAAGCATGCACGATCACGTCATCAAATCTCGCAGATGCTAAAGAAAAGCATCATGTTTTGCAAATCCAAAGTGCACAAATATGCCGTTTAGGTGTTGTGGCTATGCATGTCCTTTTTGGCCCATACGTGAGAAATTCAAAAGCATGCATATGGCTTTTGAACCAAATTTTGTGCTAAATTTGAGGCTAATTTGGGGAGGAATTCTTAAGTTTTTGGAGGCATATAAATATCCTTCTAGGGTTTTATTTAAAGGGACTTTATTTGGATCAATTTTGGGGAGGAAGTGGTAGCCACATTGAAGCTCAAAGGAAGAAAAAAACAGGGGGTACTTGAAGATTATCTTAGAGCCGCATATATGTTTGCTTTTTTACTCTATTTTTTCTTTGAACTTTTTGTAAATTGCTATGGATTCCTTCCTCATATTTTGGTATGTGTTTTTAGTTTTGATTGTAATTATGTGCAACAAAGTTTCTTGATCTAGAGGGTCATGAACCCAAGCTGATATTGTGTTTGGTTTATTGCCACAGATTAATGTAATTTAATTTTTATTTCCTATTAATTTGTATTTCATTAAATTTAATGCCTCTAATTAATTGATTTTGTATTTAGGATTAGTACTTGAGAAATGAGGGTTCTAAATGTAGGCCTAGGAAATACAACTTAAAAAATTGTAGTTGGGAGACCTATCGTTTTCTTTGTGGCTAATTGTAGAACTTGTTTTATGAACCATTGATAATTGATTTTAAATAGGAATATTGAAATTAATTACTTTAGGTAATTTTCAATCAAGAACTTAGGAGGAAAAATTAGGATATATGAAAGTTCTATGCCCAATAATTTTGGGAAATTAATTTGTCATTAGTCTAGTAATTACCAATCACAATATAAATTTGGTGAAATAGTTCCACTAGACCCATGGCATCATTGTTTAATTTTGTTTACTTTTGTTGTTGATTTCAATTTCCTTAATCTAATTTTAGTTCATCTTAATGTCTTACTTTTAATTAAAATTGCCATTAAGTTCAATATTATCTAGATAAAGTTAGGAGTCCTCCAAGCATTTGGGAATTTTTCTTCTCAAATCAACACCAAATTGGAGTCTAAACAAGGATGTACAGGGGTGGGGAAGAAGGGCGCAGCCACCCGTTGCGCTTTTGCTATGACTGGGCAAAATTGGGTACGTGCTGTCACGAGCTCTAATTTGGCATGGTCGCGCACTTTGGTGAATAGGGGGCTTGATGCAGGGGCCGTGCGGTCGCGTGGCTTGATTTGCACAAGGGTGCCTGCGTTTTGTGGCTCCACGTGGGGGCATGGATTCTTATAGCACTGGGGCACAGATTGTTTCTTCAAAGCCTCCTTTTTGCCCTATTTTCTCAAGTCACCTACACAAATGAGTATAAATAAAATATTTAGTGCGAAAAATTAAATAAAAATATATTCAAATGTAATTTAAGATTAATTAAAATAAATATAGAAATATGAAAATTAAATTAAATAAAATCAAAAGTAGCTAAAAATGACCAAAAATAAAATAAAATCTCAAAGACCAAGCACTTTAAATGCATAAAAGAGGCAAAACAACTCTATTTTCATAGAGTCATCACATTTTATAAACTTAATATTTTGCTTGTCCTCAAGCAAAAGAAAGGAAAAGAAATGATAATAATGTAAAAATTAAAATTAAAGAAAATCTCAAGGACTTAGCACTTAAAAAGGGTAAAACAATTCTATTTTCATATAGTTGTCACACCCGAAATTTAAGATTATGCTTGTCCTCAAGCCAAAAAAAAGAAAAGAAGCAAAAATAAAAATAACATTAAACTAGATGCAAATTGTGCTAAACTAGTGATTTCCAACGAATTCCTCAAAGGTTGACTAAAGAGCATAACTTAGAGAAAAATATAAACATTTACCAAGCATTATCATGAATCCTAGAGTGTGTGCCATTCCAATTGGATTCTCCAAGTGTGTGTGTGTGTAGCCTTTTCAATATTTGTTGCTTGCAATTTGGATAAGCTTATATGAAATTAGCAAAGAATCACAAGGAATATGCAAGTCCCATAAGTTTGCTTTTCATGTCTTTCTCTACTAATGTAAACCAATACCACATTAAGGATTCTTAGGACTTCAATAAGCTTGTAATAAAAAGCTTAAGTGAGGGGTAGGATAAATGACAATTTATGACATGACTCGTACCCCAAGCATATAAATCAATCTAGGACTTTTGTAGAGCTCTATTCCACCCTTCAAAGTAACTCCCCCAAACTTGTTTAAAGCTTTTGCTTGTCATCCACTTTATTCCTTTTTTTTCTTTTTTTCTTTTTTTGCTACTGCACCCCAAACTTATTTCTTTCTTTTTATGAATCAAGGGTCTAGCACTTTTTTCTCTTTTTTCTTCTTTTTTTTTCTTTTTTTTAAACATAAACACATGATCACAAAATAAAAACTTTCTAAACTCCACCCTTACTCCCAATTTTAACATAGCTCAAATATTTTCTAGATTGGTCATATGCTTAGAATAGGGTAAAGGAATGGAAAGTATTTAAAAGCTAGGCTAATAATCTGGCTAACAAAGAAACGAAAATGTTAATCTCAATGCAGTATCTTAGGATTTCAAATATGTCAAGGTAGGCTCAAAAAGGCTCAAGCGGTCCAAGGAAACTCTCAGTCATTTCTTTAGTGAAGTGCGGTCCAGGATTTCACCTTAAGAGAAAATCAAGCAAATTCTTGGAGTTGGAAGATTATGAACATCACATATTCACACAATGCACACAACTCAAAGATCAAGGCAAAGTGCTCAAAATGGAATAATCACAATCAAATGAAGCAAATTCAAGAATTAAGATCCGACTAGAAATATTAACACTTTCTAACAAGCAATGCATAATTCCCTACCATAGTTCTCATTATTGGTCTAGGACAAATCACCTAAAAAAGCAAAAAGTCTCTACTTATTTGAAACTTTTTAATTTTTTCTATTTTTTTAATAGCAAAAGCAAAAATGAAAACAAAAATTTAATTTTTCCCCCTAAACTCAATATGTACAAAAATTCTTAATATGTAGGAAAGCATAAAAAAAGAGGAAACTTTAAAGAAAACCCTCTCGTTAATGCTCATCGGTGCTCAGGCTTGGCTTGATGTCCTTGAAGTCCATTAGGCGCCTCTCACAACTCCAACTCTATTTGGCTCCACCATGTGCACCTACAAAAGAAAAGAAAGAAAACAAAGTAAAAAGTTCCTAACATTACAACTAAAACCCAAAAAATCAAAGAAAATAAAAAAGGTTGGAGAACTTGGGTTGTCTCCCAAGAATCACTTGATTTAAAGTCATCGGCTAACTTTTGGACAATCGCTTATCAAAAAGCGGCTTCACCTATAGTAAGTGTCATACAACACTACATATGGGTGTTGTGATATCCTCAAGCTTGGCAAGATATGAAATTTAGCACATGTGTCCAACTTGACTTCGATCTAATGAATAGGCTTGTTGGGCTCATAGAAGCGATGTTAATATTGATGGAGGAGGTATTTTCCACATAGGATCTTCATAGACATGATCTTTGACCAATGTTGACACTACAAATTGGATAACATAGATGTCTTCTTGCATTTCTTGTTAGATGTTCAAGTCTTCAATCCCTTCTTCACTTAGAGATTCTTCTTGAAAAATCTCTAAGTCCTTCGTTGATGTCGGTTCCTCACATTGTGTATCCTTTGACGTGTTAGGCACAATAGGTTGCTTCAACTTGGCAAGTGTATTGGTAATTTGTCCAAATTAGGTTTCTATACAATGAATTTGACTAAGTTGGGCAATTGTCAAGTGGTTGGCATTACCCTTCAATTGATTAGTTTGCATTGTCATTTGGTTAAATGCCTCTTTACATGCTAGTATAATCACTTGAGGTAGGGTGTCAACTTACAGCTCCATCAAGTTGGAATTGCTCTCCCAATCATGATTGTTCCTTGAACAATTCAAATCCCACTAATGACACTATGTCATATCTTCCAATGTGTAGTAGGTCTCGTTAACGGATAGTTGGTAAAGAGTGGGGGTACCATTTCCACATTCCACCATGTTTCATTTTATGTTGCTCAAGCCCTTAAGGAAAATGTGAAGTTGACCCTCTTTTGGCAAACCATGATATGGGAACCTTGAAAGCAATTCTTTGAATCTTCTCCAAGCACTATAAAATATTTTTGAATCTTGTTGGACAAAGTTCAAAAGGACTTATTAATGAAACATGTCTAGGTACCTCAAACAAAGATAGTTGGTGAAACCTCTCTAGGTACCTCAAACAAAGACAATAAAACAAAAACTAAAGACAAGAAAAATAGAACAAAAACAAAAGAAGATAAAAATATCCAAATTAATCCTATAGTTAATTGGTATCAATATTAACCAAAACTAAATAGCAACCCAAGCAACGACGCTAAAAGCTTATTTACGATTCCTCAAGTGCACGGGTCATACAAGTAATAAAGTAACAAAAGGTCAAGTATCATCCCACAAGTATTGAACTTTGAGGAATCCCACAAGTATTGAACTTTGAGGAATTTAAGCTAAGTATTATGGGTTTTCATACTTAATTTTATCTAGCCAAAATAAAATTTGAATTAATTGCAAGAAATAAAAGAAAGTTAAACAAACAAGATCAATTAAAGCAATTGACAAGACAATAAACTCAAGAGATGATTTCACGAAGTGGAAAATCTATATGATGGAGTTTCGAGGATCTTGACTTCACTCTAATATTTCTATGTTCTTACTATTCAGTAATTATTAACTAGCTTCAATCAAATCATTAATCAAGGGCTTAAAAGTAACCTCATTATCTTTCGCAAGTGTTGAATGAGTTAATATGCATGAATATCTAAGTTGATATCCATATCTAACTTGTCTACCTACACATTCATTAAGCAAACCTTTATAGTGATTATCTAAGTGTTATCAACCTCCTTGTCTCAACAGCAACTAAAATTATATTTCCAAAAACTGATAAATGAGTCAATCTCTTCCAAGTATTGAAATTTCATAAATCAAATCAACTAATTTATTTCCCATCAAATTAGAAGCACTTAGCATAAAAGAAACACAAATGAATTAAAATGAAGATATATTAATAATTAACTAAATATTTCAAACATAGTTCAAATAGAGCTACATCAAGCCCTCGAGTGAAAATCTAGCCAAGCATAGATAAATCCATAAGTAAAATCATCAAGAAATAAATATATATATATATATATTTACGTGTTCATGACAAATCCACAAATACAAATTTCAAATGAGAATAATGGTAGAAAAAAGAACAAAAAAGAACTATGGTGGAGATGATCTTCAAGACTTGAATCCTCCAAGAATCCTCCAAGAATATTCAGCCTCCATCTCTATAATTTTATGCCTCCAAAATCCTCCTTGAAAATTATGCCTTCTACCTTCTCTCCCCCTCCTCCGAAACCCTAGAAAAGGAGTATTTATAAGCCTCCAATCATTTAGGAATTTCCTCCTCAAATTAGCCTCAAAATCAGCTCCAAATCGAAGTTAGAATAAGGACATGCAAGGGCGGGAGAAAAGGGCTTGTAGCCACGCACTTCGGTGAATAGGGGGCCTGATGTAGGGGCTGCACGGCCGCATGACTTGATTTGCACAAGGGTGCTTGTGCTCTATGACTCTGCACAGGGGCATGAGTTTTTATGGCACTAGGGTGCGGATTGCTACTTAAAAGCCTCATCTTTTTCTCCTCAAATTGCCTTTTTGCCCTATTTTCTCAAGTTCACGATACAAATGATATATTTAGCAGGAAAATTAAATAAAAATATATTCAAATGTATTTTAAGATTAATTAAACTAAACAAATAAAACTAGAAATAAGAAAATAAAATGAAAATACTAAGATTAAATAAAAAAGCTAAAAATAAATACAATAAAATCTCATGGGCTAAGAATTTTAAAAGCATAAAAGAGGTAAAATAACTCTATTTTCATAGAGTTATCATACCCTTAAACCTAATGTTTTACTTGTCCTCAAGCAAAAAAAAAAAAAAAAAAAGCAAATAATGATAATAACATAAAAATTAAAATGAAAGAAAATCTCAAGAACTAAGCACTTAAAAGAGATAAAATCATTCTATTTTCATAGAGTTGTTAGTGTTACATATGATGATATGTCATGGACAAAAGACTTATTAGAGTTTCGTAATTTATATATAATTTGAGAGTGCAGTTCTAAGCTTTTAATGAAATAGCTTTAGAGTTGATAATTGTAAAATAAAAGTATTGGGGACATGTCACTTTATGATTATTAAAAGCTTGATTTATATATGTTTATCAGGTTCCATTTGCTAGCTCACATAGTTTCTTATACTGATACGGCATGTTTTCCTACAAATTGGTAACTTATGTTATTTCTTAGATTGAATTAAATTTAGTTGATTGGATTTAATAATTAATTTAAGAAATATGTTGAATTATTTGAATATATATTTTTATATGGGATTATCTATATATGATTATTTTAATCAGACAACTTCTGTATTGAATCATTTGAATTAAAAATGAGTCTCTATGAAAGATTTATGGGTCACATATAATGGGTAAATGTCTAATTGGGTCAAAACTGGTGAATCAATGCATTGGGTGGTTCGTCTTGGCCTTGGAAGGCCGAGGCCACTTTAGCCATGATAGGCCGGTTGGCCGCTATACACTAGGGTTAGTCGACCTCTCTTTATAGATCAGCAAAATGTATTTATTGTTTTTTCCACGGGATTTGATTCTAAGTCAAATTTTAAGGCCAAATCTTATAAGAATAAGTGTGCTATCACTCTATATAAATAGGAAACGTGTTCCTATGGTTTAATGACATATTGAGAGGTCATTTGGGAGGTTTAGAGAGAGATTTCTAGAGGGAGAAACTCTCTAACTCTTATAGAATCATTGTTCAATATTTGGAATAATAATTGATGGTTTTGTCTTGTGATTGTGGGGAGTAGTTACCAAAGGGAGAATCAAATGGCGTGTGTCCACTCATATTCTAATCATGGAAAAGAAAATAGCAAAAAAGACCAATTGGTTAAAAATCTTCCAGATTTGATTTTCGTGTAGCAGTTTTGTCATACAATTCTTGCCAAAAGTGTGATTTTGATTTACTGAGGTACATAAGATCATTCATCAATTTATGTTACATAGTATGCTTAACTTGTTCTATCAAAAAGGTTTTATTAAAGATTTTAAAATTTCATTGTGTACTATTTTTCTAACACATCCCATATAAATTAGGGATTTAATCATCTATAAATAATTCATAATTAAAGCTAGATTAAATTTGTTAACCTCTCTAATTTCTTCTTTTTTCTTGAATGCTATTAATTCTCTAATGAATATTAAATTCATGAACTTAATTGTGCATTAAGCACTCATATTATTCAAGGCGTGAATCAATACTCAAAAGAACTATTAAATTCTATCTTGTAATATTGACAGTCCTGGTTGCTTACTTCATTATGCTTCTAAAATACAAGGGATAAGATTAGATTTTTGAAACTGTACCAAGTAAATTAAAAGACATAAATCTATAAATAGGAGTCTATTAATAACTTAGGATTTATATATGACTATCGGACAATGTGATCAAAAATTGCTATATTTAGAGAAAATTATTAGCTGATCATATCATATCATGTTTGGGTCATATATAACCTCATTATATGCAGTGCATTGGTTTTATAACTTACTATGTTAACGGTATAGATAAGACCATTTTATTCTTAATAGAAATGATATGCACCGGTAACACTCAATTAAAGATTTCATACTTTAATTGACTATAATAATTAAGTATTTTTTATTGACCATTTTAATTATTGTATCTAAATATCATCCTTTTTTGTATATAACACTTATATTCAACATTTAAGGTCATATGGATAATTATTGAATTTTAATGATATTCATAAAGCATTTAATAATATATGTACATAAATATAATGAAAAAATCACTTTATTTATTTATAAATATGTCATTTACAATACATTATATGCTTTGAGGGCATCTATTCTAACAATTGTCCACTTGCCCTAGAGTAGATGAGACATCTCTTTTGATCCATAACCCTCTAGATGCCTCTCAAAAACTTTGAGAGGCAACGTCTTCATGAAGAATCTGCAGTGTTGTTTTCCAATGCAATCTTCATCACCTTCACATCATTTCCTTGACTATGTCCTAAATCAAATAATAGTGTCTCTCTATATGCTTTGTACTCTTGTGGTTTCTGGGTTCTTTAATATCATCGATTGCATCATTGTTGTTACTCCACAGTGTAGTAGGCTTATATGAAACAACTTCCAGATTAGTCAAAAAATTTTGGAGCTAGACTACTTTCATGGATGCTTCACATGCAGCCACATATCTAGCCTCCATTATCGAGTTAGAAACTCACTTTTATTTTACACTCCTCCAATCAATATTTCCACTATCAAGAGTAAAGACACAACCTAAGATCAACTTTCAATCGTCCGGATCTGATTGGAAATCAAAATCTATATACTCGTTGAGAGATAGATCTTCATCGAAATATACGAGCATATGGTTTGTCGTTCTCCTAAGATACTTGAGAATGCACTTTCCAATCATCTAGTGATCAAAATCTAGATTTAATTGAAACTTTATTCACTATTCCACTGCATAGTAGATGTTAGGCCTAGTATATTGCCTAGCATACATTAGACTTCTAACTACTGATGCATAAGGGAAATGTCTCATGTCCTCTTCCTCTTGAGGAGGCTTTAGCATCACTCTTTAGAGAGATAAATACCATGCTTGAAAGGAAAATTCCCTCTCTTAGAGCTTGGCATCCCATATTTGATACGCACCTTGTCTATTTATGTCGCATGAGACAATACGAACAACCTTTTCTTGCAATCCTTAATAAGTTGGATCCCAAGAATATATCTCGCCTCTTTGAAATCTTTTATTTACAATCATCTGGCTAATTATTCCTTTACTTGTAACATTGATTCCTTATTATTCCCAATGAGGAGGATGTCATCAACGTAAAATATTAAGAAGACCACTTTCTTATCATTTATGTACTTGTTGACACATATTTCATCTTGGTTTTGTTCAAAACCATAAGACTTAATAGTATCATCAAACTTAATATTCCATAGAGGTCCTTTGGCTCTTGCACCTTTAGTTAAGAAAGTTCTCTTAGTCATTTTCCCTTTTAGACAAAGTTCACAAACTAAGAGCTTACAAACTTTTTGTTTCCCTTAAAAGACCATCATTTACTAGTCTTTCAATACTATGTAGGTTAATATATCCAAGTCGTACCGTAACTATGTGTTATTGTCAAGTGAAATCTTTTGCCTTTTTTCTTAGGTTTGACAACTTTGAACATTTTAGTGTTAAGCAGTTGTTTAGTACTAGGTTTAAAAAAAATATAAACTATCATTTAGTTTTCTAAAACATATATTTAAATCATTCTTTGAAAGAGAAATAATTTCAATATCAAAACAAACTTGAAATAATTGTTCATTTAATCTAAAAACTGAAATAAAACTTCTTCTAAATCCAATAATAAAATAAACATTGTTCAAAACTAAAGAATCATTCCTAAATTGAAGTGTATCTTCTCCCTCTGCTTTAGCTAATACCCTTGCTCTATTGCCCACACCATCGTGAACTTCCCATCGTCAAGCTCCTATGAAGAACTAAGACTCTACAAAGAAAAATAGACATGATTAATCGCTCCCAAGGCAACTACCAAGATTGAGAACTCATTTTCCACAATGCATGTTTCTAAAACAAGTAAATCATATTTACCTTAGTTTTTCTTCTTCTTTAGCTCCTCAAAATATTTCTTATAGTTTTTCTTTAAATGACTGATCACAGTGAAAACACTTTCCCTTGGACTTTGTCTCGAAGCCAGTCTATTTGCCCTTGTCGGCCTTATTGGGCTTTTTCTTGTTCTTCTTAGATTTGAGGTTTCCAGCATTCTTGTTCTCCTTCTTTTTGCTCTTGGAAAACTTAACCGCAATAATATTTGCTTTGCCACCTTTTGCACAAAAGATAGATTCATATTTTTGAAGCTCATTCAATAATTGAATGAGCCCTATGTGCATGATGTTCATGGTGTAGTTAGTCTTGAATTGCTAGAAGGTAGAATTTACTCTTGAAGATCTTTCCCACCTATGTTCCCTTAGCCGCATTAAGATGGTTAATCATGTTGAGTTCATGGGTGCGAACGAAAGCATTAGGTTTCATTCTATTGTTTATGAACAACTTCACGGCATTAGGATGAGCTTTTTCATTTGGTTGTCCAAACACGCCATCCATTGACTACATCAGCTCATAAGCAATCCCCTGTTGGAAAAATAATATGCAGCGAAATTTTTAAAAAATTTTAAATCAGAGTATTTTCCAAAACACAAGTTTGACATGCTATATGTATAAATTAACCTGATCTTACTGACCTTGTATACGCCGAAAAGCTCCCGAAGTATGTGTAGAGAAGTAACGTTCCAGAAGAGCCTCAACCAACTGGTCTTCTTTGCTATTCTCTATCCACGATCGGAGTGAGTGTGGGCTCACACGTACAGCTCTTCCTCAAGGTGACTCTCCTTCCAATCAATTGAGAGAACCCAAAGCTAGTATTCGTGATTTGTGAACAAGAGCTCTCAGGGAGTTTCAGATTCTCACCACTAGAGTATCACTCTT
>CAMOHE010053795.1:0-53088 GCA_946598075.1 Artocarpus hirsutus
AGTTGATCCAATCAAAGAGTCATCAAGGTGATCAGACAAGTTTCCATAGATCATGTTGTTCAATCTTAATTTATAGTTTTGCTTGCTGTCTCGGAAGAAATAACACTTCTTTATGCTATTGATTAAGAAGGGAAAATCGTTTTAGCAAATGTTATAGTCAAGTCTCAGTATTTATTTTATATTCCTATACATTGACAACATAATTACTCTGAAAAATGAATATTGTTACGGCCACAATATGCATGCCATTCTGTGAACTTGTCGTGACATGTATATTGCTCAAGTAATTGGTCAATTTCCGGGCCTATGATAATCGTTGGATGGCAAGGGTCGGAACTTTTATACACTGATCACTCACTGACGAGGAATTCTTTTTTGTTTGTTTGTTTTGTGTTTTTGACCTTTTTTTTTTCATGTCTAAAATAGACAGACAATGCAACGGAGTGGTCAGGTTTAGAAAATTGAGTGAGACTTGTGACAAGTTGATAAGGAGTCAGATTCCAGAAAAGAGTAATTCCACTGAGTAAATGGTAGTTAAGTGTCGACAGGTGTGCTATATATTTCTTACATGGAACAAAGGTCTAATGACAATTATGATGATGATGATGGTGGTGGTGGGGGTGGCGACCACCTCCACGACGACAATTATAGGGCGTTTATCCAATGCAATCTAATTTATTTTAAAAAATAATCCTTTTTTTTTTTACCGATGCATATTATTTTTTTAAACAAAGTTTGACTACAATTGAAAAAAAAAGGAGAACAAAAATTAACATCCACGAATTTAGATACACATATAACTCCAAATTACAAACTTGGAAGTTCATTAGATCTCCAATACTTCAAAAAAAAAAAAATAATAATAAGAATGGTGTGTACAAGTATATGGAAAGATAATGAAAAATCCTCTTCATGCCTATAGAGTTAAAACCCGACAACTCACAAAGCTATAGGCTTTAGTCTAGTATATAGTGTACTTTTTAAACTTGGTCCTACTGTTTTGTTAGTAGCGGGATTATAACCCCATGGGATTAAATAAGATGATTGCTCAAAGATAATAGACTTTAAATTTTAGACCAATAATATAAATACATATATAGTTATAATTTTGTATAGAATATAAATAGAGAATAGATTAGATTGGATATGATGTTTTGAAAATAAAATAAACATTTAATCCAACTTATGTCGGTTTTTAAGAATTAACATCCAATCTAAACCAATTGAGATCGGTTATCCTTCAAAAATAAATTGAATTGGATTGGACCTGTCGGTTTAGTGGGTTGAGTTGATTTGATGAACATCCCTGATGACAATAACAACAACAAACATTATTTACTAGTTCATACTATACACTATTGGGCAAAATTAAAAAAAAGGAAGAAAAAAAAGTCTGATTGACAACGATTTTTCTAAAGGACTGAAAATTGCAAATAATTTTTTCTTTTCTCTTTAAATTTACTAAGGCCCATGTAGTTTATAATCATGGACAAAAATTCCGTCGAAATTTCGGCCGAAATTTTGGTTTTTCAAAGGGTGCAAAACATCCGCCACAAGGGTGTTTGGAAGGGTGGTGGGAACCAGTGGTTAGAACTACTTTTACTGTAGCATGTGAGAGCTTTATACTGTAGCAATTTTTTTTATTGTTACTGTAACATGTGAGAGCTTTATACTATTCATAACTGCGTTTGTGGTTGGAACCGTGTAAGCCAAACATGGGGAGAATTTGTCCCTGGCATATATACGACAACCATATTTCATTCGAGATCACATGCAAAGGATACACCAGCCCAGTTAGCTGAATTTTCTACTACAAGACAAATATTACCTATAAAACACCACATAAAGGAAAGCGGGAATAAGCTACAAACCAATATTGTAGCAAAATATTAAAAATTTGTGGCTGAAACAATGAGCTAAAAATTTTGTTTTGTAGTTTGGTGGTAGCTATATTGTCGACACTAAAAGTCTCTAACTACAAAATATGTGCTTTTTTAGCTAAACATGACACCATTAGTTGCAAAACGAATTTTGTAGCTAAATACAAAACTTTAGGTACAAATTATTTTGCTCTAATTTCTTCAAAATAGTTTAAAAAAGAAATTAATTGTACCAACTAATTTCAAATTTCAATTGAAAAACACTTGGCGCAATACTAAATATTATGTCTACAAAAAATAATTGTACCAAATAAGTTATAATTTAAATTGTCATAATGAAATGCAACATCCAATACTATCAATATTATTTTTACAAAAAAAAGTATACCAAATAAAATAATAGGTTTTTACATTAAAAAAACTTTTCTTTTTAAACTACATCAAATCATCTATCACAATATATTGATGCCTAGCTCCTAATCAACACCACATACGGTGCGTTCGGTGGTCGGACTGCCTCCCCCACTCTTTTCAATTTCACAAATGAAACTTGCAAGAAAAGGGAATGCTTCAGGGGTTAAGGGACACTAGTGTGGTGTCAGCCAATGGCTCTACGACACTCAAGTCAAGTACCTGTTTGACCGAAAGAGAGGCTGACGTAGGTGTGATAGAGTCCACTTACCTTTAATACAGAGTTAATGCTCCTATCTATGGCGTTTGTCATGGACCGAAGGTAAGGCGGGTTTGCTCTGTGACCCATATGCTTAATGGTGTTGTGGCGGGGTGGCAAGTAATAAATGTCATAATCCTCCACAGCGGAGGGATTCCCATCGGAGGGTTAGGGTAATGCCACACGGCTACCTTGATGAATTATACATCCTCATTATGTGGGAGTGTTTCCATCATCAACTGTGTTGGTCTTTGTGCAGAGCCGAGCTCGGCCGACCCAATGAGGCTTTGATGATCGCTGCCTTTAGGTGTAGCTGAGAAGAGTCCAAAATGTGGTTGTCGGGCGAACACTCCCTACTTCCAAATGGTGGTAGGATAATGGGAGTATGTCGAGCAAGTTGGTCAGCATGTCGTGGCAAAGTCCATGAGAAAGTCACCTAAGCATACCATCAACAGTAGTCCCTCAATCTACTTGGTCGGGCACTAGGCAGGTTGCATTTCCTGTGTTATAGTTGGGTGTGTTGAGTAGATCAATCTCTCGTCAAAGCCTTCCCTAGGTACTAGAGGAAGGTTGCTAAGGACGGTCTTGCCCAGGAAGGGCCATTAGGTGGCTTTCTTCACACTAACCTCTATGCCATATAGTGATACCTAATTGGGTGATGGTTTGTTTGGTGTAATCATTATAACCCCTCAATTTTAGCATTTGGGCCCTCTATAACTAGGGGCCTCCCCCTATTCATTTCCATACTTTGCATCTCAAAGCATTTCAAGATGCCTATTAAGAGATAAAGTTTCCGTGCCAATCAAGAGTTCATGTGTTTGAATTTCCTCATTGCTACATCGACCAGAGACTAAGGTAAAAATGAGTGACTTTTTAACTCCTAGAATATGTTTGGTACACAAGAGTTTGTCGAGTCTGAGTTTGGATTCAAGCTCAGACTCTAGATCATTGAGGCAACCATCGCCAAAGAGTAGCTCCAACTTGGACATTGTTGAGATCATGCTCAAAGAAGTGGCCCCAGGGAGCAGGGTCTTATCGATAGCAGAGGAAGGTGTTATGACACCCAAGCGGGTGTTCCAAGCAGAGCTTCAGGGCAAGGGTTATAGTCTAAGGACTTAGAGTTCAAGGCTTTGTTAAAGAATGTCTTTTCGATTTGTGTCGAGTTTCATCACTTTTTGCTTGATTATTGTGCCAATGGCGAGGGGTATGACCCTAAAGACTAGAGTAGGTTCAAATGGGTAGGTCATGCTCAGTAGGCTACCCTAGAATAAGGTACACCTAGCTACGCAGATTCATAAAAAATGGAGGTGCCCGGTGTCAAAGTCGATGGCAATGACGAAGCTAAAGGTGTCGATGTTAGAGGAAATTAGGACGACGAGGTCACCGATAAGTTGGAGGAGGCCTCACCTATCGATAACCAAGGGCAAGTTGTAAGACCTTTGCATTTGGTACAACATCCCTGACTCATTACGCTATTCGTGTTGGGTCCTAAAGATTTCTTGACAAAACAGTCTCCTATGAATATGACTCTATATGTTAAGTTCTTTCTAGCGAGCACGGAGTGCCCTTAGAGAGCTTAACATTTGCCTAGCTTAGTTGAACCCAAATGCCTATTGCATGCTAGTCAGATGCTATGTGCTATGGATGCGATACTTTGCGATGGAGATGCCATTTTTGGCATTCAAATTCTTTTTCCAGATGAAGAAATTTCCCCTACAGGTCGGATGGTTCTATATTCAAAGGCCTATTTGAGAACTTGGTCCTCATAACCGCGATTCAGACAAAATTTAAAAATATGAATGGTTCTACGTCGGGGGTTCGTGGGAGACAAAGTTGGGCAGAGACGTACTTGATGATGTAAAAGTGCTGACCAGCTTCAGCTAAGGTTTCCTTTGGAGGAAGTCCCTAGTTGTCGAGGACAAGGTCCTCAAAAAGATTAAGAAGCTGCAAGATAAGCTTAAAGCTAATCGGCAACAGGAGTGACTCCTTATTGAAACTTCATTAAGGCTATATAGATGGTCGGTAGGGTCTAGTTTTTCTTCTCCCTATCAAGATGACGATAATAACAACATCCCACTCGGGAGCCCCATTCCCCATGTCATAACTGCAGAAAATGCTCCTCACTATTTCGCTCAGATAGATGCCAAATCCATGATGTAGACAGGGGAATCGTTATTACCCATGTCTATAAAGGCGTTCAATGGTGCCCTCGAGGACTAGGGGGCATACATAGTAAACAAGGATATGGATCGATTGATGGCATGTTGCACTTGGATAAGCCTCTCTAGATCGGAGGTCTATAGCTAGTTTATGGATAAAAATTCTTGCTGTCATTTCTTATTTAGGATATGACTTCTTGTTTCCTCCCTTATAGATATGGCCGACGAGAGGAAGAGAAATGCTGAGGAGGTTATGAAGAAGGGAACCGAGAAAATGGCCTTCTTGAAGAAGGCCAAGATTAAGATCGACCTATTGGGGTAGTCGTTGGGGTAGATAGAGACTGACAACCTCCTAGTGAGGCCAAAAGATGTGCCCCAACCACCGAAAGATACTCCCCCTCCTTGACCTTTAAGGAAAACTGACTCCTTCTAGCGCCCTTTGACCTAAACAACTTCCAAGTTGGAAGTGTCCCTACCTGAGAATGGGTACATAGACGAGGCAAAGAAATGAAGTGAGGTGAAGAACTAAGAAATGGCTATAGGATTAGCCCAAAAGGTAAGACTTACTGAGGTCAGCGTTTGCACCGTATCCTTTTTCTTCAATTAATGTGGTCTCGTGCTTTGTCTTTGTAGCTTCTGACGAAGCTGTTCAATGCCAACACAAAAGCCAAGGCAGAAAGCAACCAATATAATAAAATGGTGGAGGACTTACAAGTGGCTCATGAGGAGAGATGGAAGGCTGACCAGGAAATCTAGAGTCTGAAGGACTCCCTTAAGGCCGTGAAGGACAAGCTTCACCATGCCAAGGAGGCCGAGCATTGGGCAAATGAGGAGCATCATCGATACATAGAGGAAGTCTTACTAATCATTAAGAAGGAGGCGATCGCGTCCTTCAAGATATCCTAGAGTACCTCATTGAGTACTTCAATGGGATAAAGGACTACTGCTTCAACTCCTTAGGGCTAACCCGAACACTTGTCAACTGGATTGGTCATTTATGCCATCAGAGTATGAGGAGAACTAAGAAACGAAGTGAGGTGAAGAACTAAGAAATGGCTATAGGATTAGCCTAAAAGGTAAGACTTGTTGAGGTTAAGAGTTTGCACCGTATCCCTTTTCTTCAATTAATTTGGTCTTGTGCTTTGTCTTTGTAGCTTTTGACCAAGCTCTTCAACACCAAAACAAAAGCCAAGGCAGCGAGCAACCAATATAATAAGATGGTTGAGGACTTACAAGTGGTTCATGAGGAGAAGTGGAAGGCCGACCAGGAAATCTAGAGTCTGAAGGACTCCTTTAAGGCCATGAAGGACAAGCTTCGCCATGCCAAGGAGGCCGAGCACTAGGCAAATGAGGAGCATCATCAATACATGGAGGAAGTCATACTGACCATTAAGAAAGAGGCGATCGCGTCCTTCAAGATATCCCAGAGTACCTCATCGAGTACTTCAATGGGATGAGGGACTGCCGCTTCAACTCCTCAGGGCTAACCTGAACACATGTCAGCTGGATTGGTCATTTATGCCATCGAAGTACAAGGAGCCCTCAATTCAGGAGGCTATCGAGGCAAACACGAGCAGGGGAGCAACGGGGCCAAAGTGAATAAGGAATAGTTGCCCGAAGATTGATTTTTGTGTATTTTTTTCTCTCTTTTTTTTACACTCAAGCTTAGGGGGTGTCCGAACTTTGTACCCCCTACCTAAAGAATTAATGATATTCTTGATTTTCTTGCAAGTATAATTGTTCCCTCTTACCTAAAGTATAATTGCAAGTATAGTTGTGTTAAGGTAGTTAACCAGGTTGGTGAATGATCTGCTTATTCCGTTCATAGGCTTCTTTTTTAGGCTAGTTTTTCCTAAAGATGTCAAGCACTAGGACTGATCAATTGCTCATTTTGATGAGTTGATATGGGTATAGTAGGTTTACGTATGCTTTTAGGCTGTTTGGTCGTCATTTCTTTTATTGACCAGACCCCCAAAATAGGTGGGCTAACAGGCTAATCGGGTCTAACCTATGACTTTGTTTCGAGACCTTGTTGGTTGTTTTTTCAAATAAAAAAAATGGACAAGCCTAATTCTAGTCAGTTGTGAGCAGTCCTCATGGCCTTATTCTTTGGTTTGACTTGTTAGGTCATAGGGTTTTGGCTAGTAGGTCTTAGTTAGATTGCTTCCTCAACTCGTATTATCGCTATGATCGGCTTGATTTACTAAGCTAATTTAAATGCACAAATCAAAGAAACATGAGATTTTATTTTTATTAAAGTCATGTAGATCTTTGTCATACAATCTATTGTGTATCTTTTTCTTTCTATAAAAAATGTGTTTTATAAAAGATTACAAGAAGGTGTAATGAGACCAAAGTAAAAAAAAAAAAGAGTTTGGTTCCTGAACGGTAATAGAAGCGCTTGAGGTGCTTAACATTCCCTAGATAAGCAAGCACATTACCTTCACTGTCAAGAATCTTATATCTACTTAGTTGGATAATGCCAACCACCTTAAATGGTCCATCCCACTTCAGCCTAAACGATCTGATGCGGGGTTGTAGGACAAGAACCTTTTTTAAAACCTAATCTCTAACTTGAAAGCTTCTCAGTTAGACATGCTTGTTACCTAGTGACTACCTGATCTTGAGCAACTGTTCAAATATAAGCTATGTTTCTCTTTTTTTTTTCTATCAGGTTAAGTTCGGCTATTATCTATTTAGTATTCCTCTGTTCATCATAGTTTTCTATCTGATAACTGAGCAGACCAACCTCTACTAAGATTACAACTTTTACACTGTAAATGAGAGAGAGCGGGGTCTCCCTTGTCATAGTTCGAGCAGTTGTTCAGTAGCCCTAGAGGTCTTTTAGCAGCTCGTCTATCCCAGCACCCTTGAGGCCTTCCAACTTTTTGTTTAGGTTATTCTTGATGGTCTTGTTTACTGTCTCGACTTGTCCATTGCTTTGTGGGTACCAGGTGATGAGTAGATCTTCTTAATGCCGAGCTTCTCACACATCCTCCTTATGCTTGCCACTTCATATTGATTGGCATTGTTGATGATAATGGTGTGAGGAAGGCCATATTAGCAGATGATGTTCTTCTAAATAAAGTTGTGCACTAAGCCTTGGTGATCTCAGTATAGTTCTACCTCTATCTACTTGGTGAGGTAATCTATAACTATAATATAATATTTGAATTGTGACTGGGTTATAGGGAGAGGTCTAATCTGGTCAAAGGCCCACTTGGCGAAGGCCTATATACACATAATTGAATTAGGGGGCTCGAGACGGTGGCAGATCATCCAAGCGTATTGTTGACATTTAAGACATTTATGAACAAATTTTTTTGTGACTTTGTCCATTATCAGCTAGTGATACCTTTGCCAAAGGCATTTGAGTGATAGGGGCCGATCACCTACGTGGTTACCACATAAACCATTGTGGATTTCTTCCATTAAATATTTCACCTCTTTGGGTCCAACGCACCTCTGGTAAGGGGTTGAGTGGCCTCGTTGATAAAGTCTTTTCTCGATCATCATGAATCGGGTAGAGCAGTTGCGAATGCATCGAGCTTTTTCTATGTCCTCAGGCAATTCGATTATTGTCAGGTACTTGATGATCAGGTCTATCCAGGTGCTGATCTAGTTGGTTACATCATTTACGACTTCTGACTGTGCTATGCTTAGTTCAGCCAACCTCTCTATTGGGATGGAAATTAGGCTGTTGTCCTCGAGTCCTAAGGCTAGTCGAGTAAGAATGTCAACCTTAGAGTTCTCGATTCTTAGAATCTAGATCACTATGCAACTTTTAAACTAGTTGAAGAGTGCCTATACTTTCTTCAAGTAGTCCACCATTTTTTCCTCTCGAGCTTGAAATCCTCTTGTCACATGTTAAACCACAAGCATGGAGTCAATGTGAATGTGGACATTTTCTACTCTGAGCTCTTGAGCAATGTTGAGCTTAGCGAGGAGGGCCTCGTTTTTCACCTCATTATTAGAGGCCTTGAAATCAAAATGAAGGGAAAAGCTGGCCTTGTAGCCATTCAGCCTGATCAAGATGAGTCCTACTCCAAAGCCCCTCAGACTGGATGATCGACAGACATAGAGTTTCCATTCAAACAACTTGGCAAATTTGGTGACTCTATTGGTGCTTTCTTCGACGAGGTCACCACTTGATCGGATCCTATGAACTCGACAATGAAGTCTGCGAGGGCTTGAGCTTTTATAGCTGTTCAAGGGATAAATTGAATTTCAAATTCCTAAGTTGAACCAACCATTTTACTGTCTGACTAGAAATTTTTGGATTTTGAAAGACTTGGTGAAAGAAATATTTGGTTGGTACTGAGATGGAATGTCTTTGAAAATAAAGGTGGAGCTTTCAAGCCAACTTGATCAGAGCCAGGGCTCCAATGGTGGGTACTTCTCTTCGGTGCCTTGGAATGCTTTACTAGTGTTAGAAACAAGTTTCTAGATCTTTTTCTCTTCTCGGACTAGAACAAAGCTGACCACTTTCTCAGACACCACCAAGTAGACATAAAGTGTTTGGACAGGAGTAGGAGTGTCGCCAAATACCTCTTGCGGTTTTGAAAGGCTTTTTCATATTCCCTGTTTTATTCAAACCTCCCCTTAAATGCCTAGAAAAAAGAGTGGCACTTGTTGCTAGACCGAGACATAAACCACGAGAGGGCAATGATCATCTCGATCATCTTTTGAACTTCCTTGATTGAGCAAGGTGAACGCATATCTATCGCACTTGGGCTTTGGCAGGGTTAACCTTGATCCCTTGGTGGTTGACCATGAAGTCGATGAACTTCTTGGATTCCGCATCGAACACACACTTTGCTAGGTTTAGCCTCATTTTGTATTCTCGAAGGATGTCAAAACATTCTCAAAGGTTTTCAACATGATCCCCTGCCCAAACAGATTCGATGAGCATGTCGTCTACATACACCTTCATGGTCTTCTCAATCTATAGAGCAAACATTTTGTTTACTAAGCGTTGGTAGGTCACCCTAATATTTTTTAGCCTAAACAGTAGACTACATAGCAGAAGAAGCCTTGCTCGGTTGTGAAGGCTATTTTGACCTGGTCCATCTCAGCCATTCGAATCTGATTATATTCCTAGTAGGGTCCATGATGATTGGCAATTCATACTCCATGACGATTGGCAATTCATACTCGACCGTTGCGTCAACAGCTAGTTAATCCTCAAGAAAGAGGAAAGCAATCCTTTGGGTAGGCTTTGTTTAAGTTCGTGAAGTTAATGTAGACCCGCCACTTCCCGTTGGCTTTTTTTTACTAGGACCACGTTTGCCAATCATTCCAGATAGGTGACCTCCTAGATAAAACCAACCTTGAACAATTTTTGAACTTCTTCATTGATGGTTGTATATCTCTTTGGATTAAAAATTTGTCTATTCTGGATGACCGGCTTGTGCTTAGGGTCCACAATGAGGTGATGGCTTATGATGCTTGGATATATCCCAGCCATGTTTTTGTGAGGCCATGCGAACACATCTTGATAGATGGTACAACATCCATGATTCTAGAAGACAAATATCTTGCATAATTTTAATGTAATCTTTTTGTTATCTTAGTGCAAAAAATATCTTTTTTTCAAAAATTAAAATAGATTCTCTAGATAATTATTTAGATTATGAGATAATTTAAATAATTTAAAAAATTATGGGAGATATTTATTTTAAAAAATAAAATAAACAGTATCTCAATTTGATTTAAAATCGAATCTCGTACATATTCTGGATGGATACAAGATCATACAGTTGGAGGTTGCTATGGCACATGTCACTTTTTTTATTGGAAGCCTGGATATTACACCCAACTACCCTGTGGTAGGCGTGATTCTCTACAGAATCTTTAGAAGATTTTGCTCCAAATGTATCTATAAATAGGTCTTAAAGGTTATATTTTCAACAGACTTTTCTCTGGGTTCCATCTAGTGGTTCTTAAGCTCTCTCCTTTAAAGTATAGAGAACGTTTACTGAGTAGAAAGGTTGGAAGGAGATATTGAAGTGATAATCCAAGAAATCTCATTGGTGTCTACACGTCAATTGATCCAGAAGGAGGAGGATAATAAGAAAGATCTGAAGGTTTTGGAACGCTGCATCGTCAAGAGTTATTGCTAAACCTATAAATTTGTGTTTATTCAATTATTTGTATGTAGTATCATGAGAAGGATCCTAAAAGTTTAAACAAAAAATTAAAAATCTATTCCACTATGTTTTACATGTTTTCGGGGCTCACAACCCAAGAATTAGGCTAGGTCCTCCCTTCACAATCTACTTTGAGCTTGCAGAATGTGCAAATTCTATAAATCTTGCGTTATCCCATTATAGAAAAAAGAAAGAATACGCTATACAATGACAGGCATAAGGCATGGCAGCAATTGCGGAGGGGACGATATGTTGAATTCAAGGATTACGATCACGGTACAATATTTGGACTAAAGACAGGAGGTATAACAGAGAGCATTCTTGTTTCTCTTTCACTAACTGCTCGGTGGGAGTACAACCATGTAAGTATTTTGGATTCAAAAATAAAATATAAAAAAAAGGCATTTCAGATTCTTTGGATAATTCAAGTGGTATTGCAGTGCATGATAAGCATTTTTGACATCATAAATGAGGATTTTGAACAAATGTTTTTGTATCATAGAGTACACCTGACTTTTTCGTTTTTATCCATTGTTACTTTTGGCGAATGATTGTTTTCCATAGCTGAGGAGGGATAGAAGTTAGTGGTTGGTATCTGGCTCTAAGTAAATTCATTAATCAGATGTTTATGGCGATATAATTGCTATTGCATCTTTTGTACGATTGATACTTCGTATATCATTGGTTGAATAATAACCATCTTGAAAATTCCATCAACATAATCACCATCTTGAGAGGAAAGGTCAAGCATTTAAATTTGACCTTAACCTTCTGGACTATTACAATGCACCTTAGTTAGCATGTAAACTTCATTCTGTCTTGTAGGAAACAAAAGATTAATTTAGATAGAAAACGAATTAGGAGATACATATAAGAAAATTGCAACTAAGATGCAAAAATTAGAGCTAAGGTATTAACGGAATAATAGGCATGAAATTATATTGCATATTGTTTTCTAGGACTCTCAACGGCCTTCTCACCACCGAGGACCGTTGCCGAGCCAAAAAAGTTGTAGCCAAAGTTTCGCCTCTTGCTGGAGGGTTCATTGTCCCACATGCTTAGTCTTCATCGATAAGGAAGAGCTACAGTGGTCTTGTTTAGTTATGAAACGTGAAAAAATAATAGAGTGTTTGTGAGCATTGATTTGAAAATTGATTCAAAATACTGTAGTATGTGAAAACTTTACACTGTAACTCACTTTTATTTTATATTATAGTATGTGAGAGCTTTATATTGTCTAAGTTCAAATCAATTGATTCAAACCAAGGGTCCACACACCTTATAAGTAGATATTATAGATAATTGACCAATTTTTATGTATAAAAATTGCATCAAAGTGCTATTTTCAACTATTTAAAACTTCGAGCCTATTTATGGTCTTTGATTAATTTGGCCTAATCCACATTTAAAAAAAATCACAAGAAAGAACATTTAATGGCGCATTTGAGGAAAAATTTATTTAAATAGGAATGGACCATGGCCAAATCGAAAAAATAATTTAAAGTAGACACATGTAAAATTATAAGATTTTTAGAAAAGGATAGAAGCCAAAAAAACTTGTTTCAATCAAAACACATGTTTTGGTAGAAAGTTTTGTATATACATATCCATTAAAAAAGAACACATTTAAGAAAGAAAAACCTGATCAGTACAAATAAAATAGAGAACTACTTAATGTGGTATTTGGTAAAAGTGGTTTAAACCACTTTCTCAGTTATAAACAATGTAAAACAAGCTTTTATATGTTACAATAATAATAAAAAAATTGCTACAGTGTAAAGTTCTTATATATTACTGTAAAAATAGCTTTAACTAGCAATTTTAACTATCTAACCAAACATCTATAATACATTTGATAAGGAAAATAATACTTAAATAACGAAACATTCGGAAAAAAAAAAACTATTTTAGGGAAACAATAAAGAGAACGAAGGTCTTTATTACGAATATATTTAGTGAAATAATAAAAATGTGGTACTAGCCAAGCTTTGATACGATGGGGAAAAAAATTGATGGAGTTCCTTGACAAAATAATCCAAAATTTGACGTAGCCAAAAAAAAAAAAAAAAAACGACGTCATTCAATAAAAGCTACAACCAACAGCAAATAAAAAAAAGAAATAAATTCAACCGCTGCAACTTCCAATGAAGAGAACAAAAAAAGCAACGGCTGCAATTTGACGTCATCTAACAATAGTAAACGGCGTCAAACATAACGCTTCCAATATATTTACATGAAACCAATTTAAACTTAAAAGTTAAAACTTAAAAATTATAACACATAAAAATTATTATAGTAAATTTTTATTTTTTCTTATAATATATGAGAATTTTATATAATAAGAAACTGCATTTATTTTTGTAACATGATTCCTAAATGAATAATTCACCAGCACTAAATTCAAACGCTCAACAACAAAATGTGGAGTCCACTTTTGATTTAAACATTTTCATTTATTTCAAGAACTTTTTAGATTTTTTAGATTTAAATTTATATTTGAGTATTTGAATAGGTGTTTGTTTTTCTCAAAATATCCTTTAGGTATCAATAATCTAAGTTTTTAAAGTTTTGACTTCCCCATAAACTTTTAGCACTCGTATATCTCTGTTACAATAAAAGCTAAAATTTTCTATTTTATATTTGAAAAAAAATCATAACTTCTTCATTTGTTATCCAATTGAGATGATTTTTTTCATTGTGTTCCTAATGAAGAGAGGAATAAATTAAGATCCATAGTGTATATTTTTTAAGATTAATAACATTAAGATTTTATTAGATTTATTGATAAATCAAGAATTATTTTCATTACCTCTTTAAACACAAATTTTAATTTTATTCTATACTCAAATTAAAACTTAAATACACATCTAAATATTAATTTAGATAATAATTTAAATTATTAACTTAAATTTAAATTTAAATCGCACTAACTCAAATCAAATAATTGACTCAAATTTGTTTATCATGGACGCTCACTACTATCTGGTCTTTCATCTACCAGACTTTGACTTTTTTTAGTGCGTATTATCATCGAAATTCTGTTGAATCTGACTCGTAGTAGGATTGCATTGCTGATGTCAGGGTCAACAATGGCGCCGTTTTGAAAAATTAAAGAGGCAAGAACAAAATTACGTGGTTCCCCTGCATACTGTCTCTCTCTCTCTCTAAAAAGAAAAAAAAAGAAATGCTAGCATAAAGTTCCGTGACATTTCTTTTTTAATAAAGTTTCGATGACTATTATACACTATAATTTCGTGTTTCTAGTAGTATTACAGGTTGCTGTCCAACGACCAAGGCATTAAAAAAAAGGACCAAGTCATGTAGAGCCTAGCCTATAGTGACAAATTATTAGTTCAACTGATAGTCACGCAACAAAAATTTAATTCAAATTAACAAGTATGAATGTACCACAATTTTCTATAATGGTTCCTTATGTTTTAAATTAAATACGTACTTTTCAAATTGTTCAAACAATTGTCATCTATATATAAAAGAAAAAAAATGTTACAAATAATAATTTATTATATGATAAATGAATATACGAACATAACGAAAGTAGTATATTTTACTAACCGAACCCTAATTTTCCTAAAAAATTTTATTAAAAAAACTAATAAAATCTCAGAATGAACATGATAATGCTCTTTGAAATTTTGACTATTTATTATTATAAATCAAATATAAAATAGACTACAAAAATAAGTGAGAAAAAATAAAAAAAATAAAAGTAAGATAAGAAGGTTACTAACTAAAAATTAGAGCCAAAAAGGGTATAAATACTTGCAGTTTTTGTTGATTGATGAAGTCTTTTTTTTATCCCTTTCTTTGTCACTGGTAATTGTGCATGTATAACACATAATTTTCAAAAGAAGAGAAAAGGGATTATGATGGAACCATGAACAAGGAACTGCATATGAGATATCTTCTTGTTTTTTATGGCTTTCCTTAGTTTTGGTTGATATAAGCTCAAGTACTATATAAAAAACATAGAAAAAATAAACGAACTGGTTTGTACTTTGCCGTGGAGAAGGGGTTAGAGACTCTTAATTTTTCTTATTTATTTATTTATTGAGGCTCTTCATGGATTGGACCAATATTCAGCACTTTTGGGTGCCGAAAAGTATATTTCTTAAATTTTAAAATATAAAATTGCCGATCTAACTTATCTAGAAGGGGTTTGATTATTTTTTAGTGTACAACAATTCAAGAGTATAAGATTATACATTCAACTTTTTTAAGAGGTACATTTTTTTTTTACTATATAACATATATACATGTGTATTTATGTAAAGATTAAAAAATAAAGTTGAGGCTATTGGTTTTAGAAAACGTTTTTCACAAAATATGACAGAAACGTGGTTGTGGTGCATATCGTGTATAACAAAAATTTTTTAAATTAAACTTTTGTAAAACACTATAGATTATATTAATTTTACACATAAATAAATATGTCCGGAATGTTATTGGAGATAAACGAAAACAATCGCCTTACAAAGCATATTCTTTCTAAGATAAAACCACTGTCTTCTTCGCATAGTCCTCGGCACTAGAGGGACATACGTGTAGACGTAGAAGGAATATAGTGTCTAATGATCATTCAACTAACATTTACACACATGAAAAGAAGAGTCGTAGGATGAAGAACTTTTCTTCACTCTCTCTGAGTCTCTTACACACCAACTAGAGGGGAGAACTTGGTAAAATATTCTTAGCCTCTCTAAGACTCATAAGTGTGTCTCTAATAAATAGAGAAGGCATCTATTTATAGAAAATGTAAGAACTAATTAAATTTGAAAAGTCATCTTATTTTGAATTTAATATCAAATATTTAATTAAAATAAAAACACAAATTTCCCTTTCCTAGTACTGTCATAGACGCCACAATCAATAGAGAGATTCTCTGTATATGTGGCTCCATATCTTAACCGGTGCAGGTGAGAATACTGCTTGTAACCCAATTTCATATGTTTCTATATTTAAATTAAATCACATTTATTTAAAATTAGAAATATTAAATATAAAAATTTTGTAAACAAGGTTTGATGTACGCAGGAGACTTTCCATTAATGGCATAGGCACCCTACAACCCTCTCATTGTGTCTTCCAAAATTAATTATTTATTTTATTTGTTAAATAATGTAATCATTTAATAAATATAAATTAATTTATTTTGAGTAATATCTAATTTAGAATTACATAATTTTAAATTAATTATTTAAATCAATAATTCTACATGTCCAAATAGTATTTACAAGAATGGCAGGGACTAATATACTTGTAATTTCAAGCTTTGATAAAACCAATATATTAATTAAATTCTTTAATTAATATATTACTCTTTTATTAATTCCAATGTAATTTCATTAAATACTTGAAATTGCAATCTTGAAATTATAAATATTTAATTCCATTAAATGCTTGAAATTGCAATCTTGAAATTATAAATATTTAATTTACTCATTTCTTAGAGTCGTCTATTTGATATAGTCATTACATACAAGTTGATCGTTCATAAATAGTTCATAAGTAGAGCTAAGTAATATCTGTTATTCTCTCTAATTATTCTTTATCCTTAAGTGACATTGATTCTCTAATGAATAATAAATTCATGGACTTATTCATGAATTAAACGCTCTTATTATTTAAGCCCCAAATTAATACTCAAGTGAATTATTTATCTACTTCTCGTTAGAGAAGGAATATATTCTATCTTATAATATTAACATTTGCGGCTGCTTACTTCATCATGCCTCCAAGATGTAAGGAATAAGATTTAATTCTCATATCTATATCGAGTAAATCAAAAGACATAAATCAAAAAATAGGAGCCTGCTAATAACTGAGGATTTAGATCATCTTATCTATGACAATTAGACAATGAGATTAGAACTTGCTATATTTAACAAAAATTGTTAGCTGTTCATATCTTATCATGTCTTGGTCCTACATAATCTCATTATGTATAGTGCACTCATTTAATAACTTACTACATTAACGGTGCGGATAAAACCATTCCATTCTTAATGGAAATAGCCTACACTAGCAACCAATTAAAGATTCCATACTTTAATTAAATAATTAATTAGAATAATTAACTATATGTTACTGATCATTTTAATTATCATTCTTCAAAATTATCATTTTGTATATAAAGCTTATATATAATATTTAAAGGTCACATATATAATTATGAAATTTTAATAATATTAATAAAGTATTCAAACAATAAATGCACACAAATATAATGAATAATGAATAAATTCATTTTATTTATTTATAAATATGTCTATTACAAAAATATCATATGCTTTATGGGCATCAATCGTAATAGAGGCTCTCAGACACATAGTGCCTCCGTCTCTGCATACTAACATCTTAGAATTTTAGGCCACAAAATTAAGATTTGAGAAATGAGAAAAGTGGGTGAAGAAAACTTGTTTGGTTAGAGTCTCTTGAAATCGAAGAAAACTTTGTATAGGAGCATGACTGGTTGTGGTTGCCATTCCCATAGGAGAAAGGATTGTGGTCATCTAAGGTTGGAGCTTTGGAAGGAATGTGTTGACTATCATCACGAGTCGTTATCTGATGCCTATGCTAATGTGCATTGAAAGATAGAGAAGTGCTAGTTGCCCTCTCTTTTTCACTCATTACACTCTCTTCATTCCCCCACACACAAATCAACTAAATCAGATTTGAAAAAAATAAAAAATAAAAACCTATTTTTACAATCAAAATTTTGTACACTAGTATTATGAAAACACACCAATTTTAAAAAGTGAACCAAACGGGCCTTAATTTTTCTATAGTTTAGATATTAGTTAATAAATAACAAAAATTATCATTACTTCCCATCTCAATAATAAAAATTAAATTATTTTAAGTATGATTCATTTACAACAAAAAATAAAGTATCTAAAGTTGAAAAAAAAGGCAAATAATAAAAAAAAAACATGTCAGCAGTATTGAACTACTATTCATAGGACAAATCATGTAAGTTTTGTTTGCTCTAATAAGACAAAATATGTAATTATTTATATTATAATTACGTCTAGTCTCAACAATAAAAATTGGCGCAAGTTTAATTCATTCATAAGCAAAAAATATATATATTATAACGCCCTGAAAATTAATTAAGTGATTTTAGTGTGTAAAATGATAGGTTAGTGTACCAAATTATAATTCGAGCCTAATCTAAATATTTTGTAATGATGTCTTAATAAATTTGACTTTTAAATTAATTTGAGCATTTTAATTTGTTATTTTAAATTTTTGAAATAAAACTATTTGTTAAATACCAAATACATGCCGTTTGAAAACTGTGTATCGCACATAACTTTTTCGTGTTGGTTTTACTCCTTTTTATTTAAACTCTCTCTCTCTCTCCTTTTCCCCTCACTCTGTCACGCTCTCTCTCTCTTCCTCTCTCTCTCTCGTCTCACTCTCCTTGCCTCCTTTTCTCTCTCTTCTTTTCTTAAATTTTTGAATTAAAAATCAAGCCAAGCTTCGGTTTTCAATGGATTGAAGGCTTAGGAATGTGATTTAACAATCATAAACTCGATTCAAGGATTGAATCAAGGTTAATTTTCAAAATTTCAAAAACTTTTTCAATTTTTCTATTTTCATTGAATTTTAAAATCCGTGCTTGTTTAAGCTTAGTAAACCTTGAATTCAAGGTAGTAGAACTCAATACAACTAGAATCTAGGCTCGGTTTGATGAAAAACGGATTTGAATCAAGTTTTTCTATTCTTTTATATTTTTCTTTATTTTTTTTTCTATTTTTGGAATTTCTTGAAATTTTCTATGCAAATCTTATTTGAATTAGTTTAAAAGTGTCCTACTATGTTGTTCTATCATCCATGAGTGTTTTTATTGCTTAGAAATTAAGAAAACAGGTGAAAATAAAGATTTGAGCTTGGGAGGCCGAAGCTCGTATATGGAATTTTTTAGATTTTTTCAGTTCGACAGGCCGAACTTGAAGTTTGGTATGCTCGGTAGGCCAAACTTGGAAAAGTTTGATAGGCTGAACTACACAGTTCGACAGGCCAGACCAGGGGAACCGGCAGGCCGACCGAACTTTATGAAAAAATTGTCATTTCACCCATTTTTACTGTTTTAAATCCTGATTGAGAATTTAAACTTTATAGTATGATTTTGCGAACTAAATAACACACTAGGACACCATGAGATAAGTTAGTAATGTAAAATATCCTAAACTAGAAATTGATGAGCTTAATTTATGTTTAAGGTTAATTCATGGTTCCGTGGAGTTAACGTATAGCAGAGCGAGGCTGCGATATTAAGTTACAATGCAAGATGTTGAGGTAGGACTTCTATCTCTTTTTCGGCAGCCAAGTTTTTAAAATGATTTCTTTCAAAATATTTTCAATGAATGATTGAGAAGTGATTTTATGAGTTGTTTTTATAAATAAGTAGAATGAAATGATTTTCATAATGAACCACATAATGAACGTAAGTGAATACACTCGATAAATGGGTTTCTAAATAATAATAGAAATATATAGATAGGCATGATGATATATCAGAGATTGGTTCATGTAGCGTACCACCTTGGGGATAGGTCCCGAAACTCAGCTGAGTCACTACGGTAGTGACATTATGGCTTTGCTAAAGAATAAATAATAAGGAATAATTCTGGATGAATAGGAGATTTTAAGGGTAAGAATGAATTTAATATGTTTTGTTCATCTTTCTAAAATTTTTACAAAATATTTTCGGACATGAAAGTTATATTTAGAATTAATGTTTTTAAAACTTTAGTCCTACTGAACATTTCGCTCACTTTTTACTACTCAAACCTTTTTCCCTTCTAGGTAGAATTTAGCTTAGGACCTACGGAGAGTCCACTGCCCGGACTCACGAGAAATAGAGGATCTTGAGTAGGTTAGTAGCTGTAGTAAATCAAGGCATGTATTATTTAAATTTTATTTTTTATGTTGGACTGTGACTGTAATAATTTATTGTCAATACTATGTGTGTGCACACGTTGTGGGCTCGGTGGGACCCAACACGTACCCTCCTTGTCCTCTCTATTATTTTATCTCTTTTTATTTCCTTATCCGTTTTTACTATTTTAAATAATTGATTAAAAGTTTTAAATTGTATCGCATTTTGAATATAATTAATTAATTCTTTAAATTGAAAATTTTTAACAAAAACTCAATTAAATTAATCTAATCGACGGCCACGTCACCACCCGTACTCGAGGGCGTTACATATAGAAAGTTTACATTTAATAAAAAAATAAATAAATTTCTTTAGTATTGCACTGCGCTGTTCATGGAACAAATCATGTAATTAATCAGCCAATTAAGTGTCGTTGTGTAATGTGAATGCACCGCCTAGATTGTATAATGTAGAATAAAAAAATTAATTGATTGCACAGCTACATTGACACAACTCTCTTTAACTAGTTATGATCACCATATATGTTACTATAATTAGTGTATCAGAAAAGACATCATAATCTCAGTAATACATTAAAAAGTTAATAATTTTATGCAAAAAGTAAAAATTAAAATTATTTTAATAATTATCATTTAATTTAATAATTTTATGGCATGAGGCATGAAAATCATCATAATAATAAATATGTAAATTTTTTAATCTTGAAATATTAAAAATAAAAGACATTTCAATGATCCATTCTTTTATAAGGATTTGACTTTGTGTCTCTTTTGTTTTTGTCCTTCTTATATCTCCATAATATCATGTTGGCACTTCCTATAATCTTCATATGGAGAATAAAAACATCTCTTATGAAATGAAGCAAAAGGACAAGATTTTTAACTCTTGGTTAGCAGACGCCTAACATCACACAATCTATAGTTAGTCGGGCATAAAAATAAGCCTAAAATTTGTGTGATTGAGACAACAAGAAGATATTTTTGTTAAAAACTTGACTTCAAGGGAGCCTTTGTTTTATTGTTTCATATATTTAAAACTTAAATTTTTATGTTAATATGTGCTTGAAACAAAAAATTATGGACCTTTTTCAAATTATGATTTTACAGTTTGAACTCAAAATTCACCTTAAATTAAAAAATATCTCTCTTTTTGTTTTTAAGATTTTGAACTTAGTTTTTAAACTTCCTCTTTTAAATAAAAAAAGTTCAAATTATCACATTTTAAACCGACAAATCAAACACACCCTACCACTTTGGAGAAAAATGTTATCCACAGAAATCAATAGGGTTCACTACTTCATATAACCCAAGAAACCTCCCTCTACCACCCAATTGCATGCTCTAGTCTTGAGTTTCACCTGCCACTCTCTTTCAACACAACCCAACCATGAGCAGCGAAGTAGCCCTAGACGTATCTCCCTTCATCAAAGTCTACAAAGATGGACGAATCGAACGCCTCCGAGGCACCGACGCCGTCCCCGCCTCCCTTGACCCCAGCACCGGCATCCAATCAAACGACATCGTTATCTCTCCCGAAACTGGTCTTTCCGCTCGCCTCTACGTCCCCACAAAAGCCACCACTCCCCAAAACCTCCCTCTCCTTGTCTACTTCCACGGCGGCGCGTTCGTAACCGAATCCGCTGTCTCCCCGACCTACCATCACTACCTCAACGCCCTCGCCGCCAAAGCAGACGTCGTCGTTCTCTCCGTCGACTACCGCCTTGCCCCCGAACACCCCCTCCCTGCCGCTTACGACGATTCCTGGTCCGCCCTGAAATGGCTCGCGTCCAGCGACTCTGACCCGTGGCTCACCCCACGCGCCGATCGCAGGCAAGTGTACCTCGTCGGAGACAGCGCCGGGGCTAACATCGTGAACCACACGGCGCTTAGATTCGGCATCGAGGGAGGCTTAGGTGGCGGAGTGGAGCTGAAGGGCATTGTGTTGATGCACCCGTATTTCTGGGGCGAAGACCCGATCGGGTCTGGGGATGATGCCTATAGAGCACTCGTGGCGGCTCTCTGGCGGCTTGCGTCCCCCGGGACGAGCGGGTTCGATAACCCTTTTTGTAACCCGGAAAAGGATCCGAATTTGAAGAGGGTGGGGTGTGGGAGAGTCCTGGTTTGCGTGGCGGAGGAAGACCCATTTAAGGATTGGGGGTTGCGTTACGTTGAGGTTTTGAGAAAGAGCGGGTGGGAAGGGGATGTGGTTGTGGTGGAGACCAAAGGAGAGGGACATGGTTTCCATGTGCACAACCATGGTTCTGATAAAGCCGTGGAGTTGAGGGACACAATCTGCGGCTTCTTCGATACCAAGCAAGGTGTGTGACGCTTACTATTGTGGCGTGTGTGTGCTTGTTTTTTTTAATTTCTTTACTTTTTTTTTTTCTTACGTGTGAATGGAAAATAATAACAAGGTAACTTGTCCTTTTTGGATTACAGTGGAATCAAGCGAGGCAGTTACATGAATTATTTTATACCGTATTGAAATTATTTCAATTTTTTTGTAGCTTCTTAAATTTTAAACCGAATTAATTATGTTAACTTAATTAGTTTAATGTGTCAAGTTTGATTAAATTGATAATTTCAGTCATGTTAAATTGTTGTTGCATATTTTTTCTTGAGGGAAAATATGTCATTCTTTAGCAGGCTATGTTAGCCAAAATAAGCTTAGAATGCAACACTGGAGACAACATTAGTGCCCTCACAAATAAAATAAATAAATTAATTAAATTAAAAGCTTTAACAGCAAGTGTGTGGGCAACTGAATTGCCTTCCCTATCAATTAAACTATACTTCTAAAAACTAGACAAGGACAAAAACTCAATAATATCAGCAATTATAGTGCCTTCCTCAGCCAACGTGGCTTCTTTAAAAAAACCGACTACACAACCTGTAAAGCTTCAGCTTTAGCCTAACGCACGATAAGTCCACATCTCTTAGCAAGCAAAAGACCCTCACGCAAGGCTAGGCATTCCGCTATGGATTTATCACTCACTTCATTGCGAGCTAAAAGCTTTACTTACTGAATTTATCACTCACTTTATTAAATTATATGTTACAGGAACTTCAAAAGGAGCCTCTGACTCAAATGCTGAGTAAGGACGTGATTACGGCTGCTTTAGGACTGTGTGTGCATATGGTCCGATTTGTATGTTTTGGGTGATTACGAATCTAATAATTTCTAAACTTGATGTGTTATGTTTCGGTTGTTGTTGTAACTTAAAAATTGTTATAAATTTAATATTCCAAAATATTATCCGTATGATTGATAATGTTGAATTATTTCCTTTTGAAGTATTAAATCGTTTTCTTTTTAAGGATATTGAAAAAATTCTTCAATTTTCCATTTTCACCTTTGAAAAAATTATGCAAATTTTAGTAATTATATTATAGTATTTTAATATATTTGGAAATCAAAGTCAAGGTGTTACATTTTAACTTTAAAGTTATTTTAATATTATGATTTTGATCTTTAAATTGTTGAATGGCACTTACCCTTAATTACAGAATTGTCATGACTTCTCTCCCTAAAAACTCATTTTCACGTTAAAATCACATACTAGATTTTCTTTTCTCTCTCTTTATCTCATTTCTTTCTCCCTCTCTACATTCCCTCTTGTTGACAATGATAGACAACCATGGTTTTACACCAAAAAAAAAAAAAAAAAAAAATCAGATCAAAACCTTCATTAAGCTCAGAATCTAATTTTTTAAGAAATGGTTCAATTTTTGCATCAATTTCTCAAGAACTAAGGAAGGGTTTTGAAACACAAAATCTAATTTTCTTTTTCTTTTTCTTGAATCCAAAATTTGTAGTTTAATTATTATTTTAGTTTCATGGTTTTGAGAGGATTTGAACATGCATGTCTGCTTTAAGATGTTTTGAGTATGCTCTTGGCAAAGGTTTTGCAAAGTTCTGATTTTTGACCATGGGATTGTTTTTTTGGACATGGAATTTAGGGAAAAAAATGTTTGTCTATTATTCATGTTGATTAATAAGATGATTTGAGGTGTTTTTGTGCATTAGAAATAGGTTTGGTATGGAAGAACCAGAGTTGGAATAGGTCTACTCGTGAAAGAGGGGAAGTTGGTTCTGCCTAGCTCACCCCTAAAAGCAGTCGACTGCCCCTTTAGAGGCCAGTCAACCAGTGGTAGTGGCCCGTGATGGCTGCCTCTGTCCCCCAAGCCTAATAGCTTCCTAACTCGTGCTAGAACCTCATTGTTTCATAACTTCTCTACTGTTTTATAACTTGGAAATGCTTTTAGAATTCTGTTTTTGTGTTTAGAAATAATGAGAAGTCAATATCTGCATATTATGATTATTTGCATAAATTGACACATTGATGATTAAATTAACATTATGATATTTAATTGAGCACTATTTCTGACTTTAAATATGTTTTAAGGTTATTCTGAAATGGAGCTTACGTTGAATTTTTGTTTTAGAGATGGCAGTATTTGAAAGTCTAATACCAAGGAAGGATATTTTCTATCCCTTCATTGGTAGCCTATTTTATAAATGATTTTGGCCAAATTTATTCTTAATTGATTTTTTTTTAGAATAGCTTCTAGTTTATTTTCAAATTATTTGAAAATATGCGACTTTGAGATTCGATTTTAAAGATAATTTATGCATTCAAAAGAATCACATTTTGTATAATTGGTGTTTTCAACTTAAGGTACTTCAATGTCGAGTTAAGATTGCCCTGAGTTTTATCATGTTGTAGACAGTTTTCAAATGCTATTTTATATGAGATTTATTGAATAGTTGAGTTTTGTTTCGGAGCCTTTAGAGTTCAGGTCGTGTAGGGAGTAGCCTAGGGGGTAGGTCCCAAAACTTGTACAGGCCATGTATTAAACAGGCTTCTCCAAAGTAAGTATTTTATTATTTTTAGTTTTCATTAAGAACTTATGTTTCAACTTCGATAAGTGTGTTTGCGAATAATTCTTTTATCAATAACAACGAGTGTTGAAAAACATGTGCTTTTGATTAATTATCCTACTAAGCCTTTTGCTTACATTTTTCTATTTTAAAAATTCTCCTCCCAAGTTGTGTAGAACCAGTAGGGTTTGAGACAATGTTCAATGTCTTATAGAGTTTTGAGCAAGAAACGGTATTTTACTCTATATCTGTTGTATGCTATATGCATCGTACAACTTATCCAAATGCCGGTCTTATTATATTAAATTAAACCATGTAAAAATTCTTTATGAACTTTTAAGCCTCGTGTGTCGGTGATTATTATCTCAGTATAATTCATGAGTCGATGTGATTTCGACTGACTATGTTATTTAGTCATGGTTTATTTTTCTTGAAATTTTCCTTTAATTATGGTCCCATTTTGGGATCGTGACATTTGTTGCTACCGTTATGTTGTATTCAACTAACCTTTATAAGCTCCCAATTAACTGTTATGTTGCTACCATTATGTTGCATTCCACTAACCTTTATAAACTCCCAATTAACGTACTATTAGTAGTAGTTTATTATAGTAATTTATGGTTTTTAGGTGGTGTTTGTTGTTTGGCATGTAGGTTTTAGCTACTTGAAACCATAGGTTCAAGTTAAATTGGTGTTTGGTAAATAAAATAAAACAAAAGTTCAAAATGGTGATGATGGTAATTTCATATGAGAAAAACTTTAGGTCTGAGAGCTTTACACCCCTCCTCTCTCCCTCTATAAATTATCATAATTTGAACTATTTGAACTATCTAAACGCATGATTAAATTTTTAAATTTTTCACAATTCTCGAACAATAACACCAATTCTTTGATGTTATTTTTTTTCATTGTTCATTTCTTTATATTCCAAACATCAATTTAAAATAATTGTTTAAACTATATAGGTTTAAAACCATGAGTTCAAACTGTAATGTTTAAAACTACACTACTTTCAACCAATGTACCAAACAAACATATTATTCTTGACTTATATATATTGTCTTGAAAGTTTGTAATTGCATACAATAAGACGATGGTATTTGAAAGTATTTCTATTTATTTTTGTATGTTTTTAATTTATTTATGTTTTGAAACTTAGTTATTTTTTATTTATTTTATAACATGCTATCTGCACAATGGATTGACTTCACTTTGATAACATGCTAATTCCAACAAACTAATTCTATAATCAACAAAAACAAAACAAACTAATTCCAACAAAAATAAAAAGAAAGTAATCTAATATAGTTTAATACCAACAATCACACAAACAAAATAACTCATAGTCAGCAAGCACACAAACAATCATACTAACAAATTTCACACATTAAACTAACTAATTTCATAAATTGCACTAACTAATTTCACAAAATATTTAATTCTAACAAACTACAAATTAACAAATTTCACAAATCAAACTAATTAATTCATAATCAATTATCACACAAACTATCATATAAATTTCATTGAAAATTAAAAAATTTCACAAATTTCATAACTATTTACCCAAAAAAAAGACAAAAAAAATTACCATTGCTATAACTGGCAGTTGATGGTGGCAACAGCGGTTGAAGCTGACAACAGAGGAAGTTTGGGAGGTCAGAAGGAGGTCGGAAGGGGGTGGTCATGTAGGGTGGGGGTTAATCTTGAAGAGTGGGGGTGGTCTTGGGTTCTCAGTGGCTGGGGGCGACTTGGGTTCTTGGCTAAGAATGGCAACATACGAACACCACGACAGCATAAGAAAATGGCAGCAGAAGAGAGAAGGAGTATGCAGAGGGAGGTCAAGAGAGGGGCTTTCAGAGAAAGAGGATGGTCTCTAGGGTACGAAGCATTTTTGGCTCTCGTATACAAGCTCTCGGACATGGGCAATGACAGCTGGAAGGGGAATGTCGGCATGTAGGGGCAGGCCAGGAGAGGGAGGGTGGTCTCTAACCCTGGTAGGGAAAAGGGGTTTGGGTTTGATCTGGCTAGTTTTTAGGAATTTTTTTGGTCTGGTTAGTATTTAGAGTTAGTAGCTAGTAATTAATGGTTAGAATCTAATTTGTAAATTAATGGTTGAGATTAGGTGGGTAGTTTGGTCATTTCAAACTAAAATTTAACAGAGTTATCTTTAGGGATGTCAGTGTGATTAGTTTTGGTTCATACGGTATCACTATAATTTAAGTAAAATATAAGAGGTCTTAATGTAGTTTAGCCTTTGCTTTTATAAACGTCATGTATATTTAAGTGTGGTGTAATTTAAATAGATAATATAAGTGGTAGTATGATACAATTTTTTTAAATGTGATGTGAATAAGTATATTTTTTTTTTAAGTATGAGATAAGAGGTACTTTTCTGCACCAAAAACAAAATCTAGAGTCTAACTACTCCAACATACCATCGCTACTCCCAAATCATAGCATGGTCGATCGTGGATTCCCATGCTTACTTGAACATTTGAAATCCATACACACACACACACATAGTAATCTGTAACCAACATATTTCAACATAATCATGTTCTATTGCATCACCATCTAATTTTATTTTCTGCTTGGCCACAGAAAGTTAACCTGCATTTCCTAATAAGCAGGAATACGTACTAGCGCACAAGCACTGCGTAAAAATAAAATAAAAATAATAATAAGGTTCCTCACTTGAGGCCCAATGCTCTCAACAACACTAATAAAATGCGGAACTAACAAATAAGACCTCATTTTTATCAACTTTACTTAATACTGGTGATGCTTCAAGAATTTTTCACTAATCCTCCTCGTTGACAAAAGAAGCAATCTTGTTGACCAAAGCCACGGCATTGTCACAAGCTGGATTGCTCAAATGGAAAACATGGTCTTCCTCTTTGGCCTCCACCACCTCCACAGCCCCACCCCACCCACTCTTCTCCAACAACTCTTTATAGTACCACCCTCTTTCCCTCAACCCATCCTTCTCAGCCACAAACACCAAAACTCTCCTACAACCCAGCCTCCCCAAATTCGGCTGCTTCGCCGGGTTCAACCACGGGTCGTCTGATCCATTCTCCGTCGCCGGGTAAACAAATCGCCATATCCCATCCGCCATCGCTCGCTTCTCCGCCTCCTTCGGCTCATTGCCGATTGGCTCCACACCCCAGAAGTAGGGATGCAGCAGGATGATGCCTACAATGTTCAGCCCTACTGGAGCCTCCGAAACACCCCTCCGCAGCGCCAGATTGTGCGCGATGTTGGCCCCCGCGCTGTCCCCAGCCAGGAACACTCGCCGAAAGTCGGCACTTGCGTTCAACCACTCGTCTGGGCCGGCCCCCTCGGAGTGGGATGCGACCCACTCGATGGCGGTCCACGAGTCGTCGTACGGAATGGGGATGGGGTTCTCCGGTGCCAGCCGGTAATGGACAGAGACGGCGACAACGTTGGACTCGGCGACTAGGGTTTGGACGGCATTGTGATACTTGGCGTTGAATGGCGTCTCGACGCAGAATCCGCCGCCGTGGAAGTAGATAACCAAAGGGAGTTTCCGGTCACTGGCGGCGGAGTGTTTGGGGACAAAAAGCCTTGCGGAGACGCCGGTATCGGGCGAGATCACGACGTCTTTGGATTCAACTCCGGTTTCGGGATCGAGCGACGGAGGGACGACATCGACTCCGGCGATCCTTCCGATCCGACCGTCTTTGTAGATTTTAAGGAAGGGAGAGAAATCTTGAGCTACTTCGTCAGCTGGGTTTGTCGCCATGGCTGTGTTACTACTACTACTAGGAGAAGAAGAAGATATTGGTTCAAGAGAACAAAAAGACGGGAATAAGAGTTTCTTGCGCTTTGTGTTTGGGAGAGTTTTGGAAGAGGATAAGGAAATAGAGGACTTGTCGGATAGAAATAATTGAATGCATTATGGAGATATTTATCTTTCAATTCTGTACATTTGTAAATTTTGAGGCGTTTGATGTTAAGTCAAGATGGTGTACATGTGTTTGGAATCTACTACATGGTTCAGCGTGCAAGTTGGGCTTGTTTGTCCTGTTTTGTAACGACTAGTCACCAATGCACTGTCAGAAAAAATCTAGATTTTTTCTTTCTCGGGTCCTTGGTACGTAATTGTGTGTCAAAAATCTAGAAATTAAGCTGTAATTATTTTCTTAAATCTTATACCAAAATCTTGTTTGGCATTAAAAATAATGTAAAACTTTTATATGTATAGTAAAAAAAAATTATTATGGTATAAAACTTTCACATATTACAATATTTATGATTCTAACTAATAGTATTAACCACTATGTTAAACACCTTACAAGTTTAAGAATGTTGTTACCAATTGTGGTTGAAGTGCCCAACCTGTTCCTTCATGATATCTGGAGCTCCGTCTCAATTCTATAATTTAGGGAGAAAGACTGAGCCGTGGTTCATTTGATTTGTCTAGTCAATTTGTTAGACTTTTTCCGTGGTGTGCTTACATTGATGTAGTTTTATATTTATTGAAACTCGTTCGACTCTATAGCTTAACAATCTTTATACGCCCCAATTGATAAAATGTGATTACTATGAGAAAAATACATATTGTGCCACGTTTAAAAGAAAGTGTTTGAAAACTCTATAAAAACCGAGTTATTTTACCATTTTTTGACATTTAAATTGGATGAATTTTTCAATTTTTAATTTTATTTTACTCAATTTATACTTTATTTTTATTATATTTTGATTTAGTTGAATTATATTCTAGTTTCTCGTTGTGATCATTTATTTTTTCTCAGTGTGTTAAGGTGAAATAGGTGAAAGTGGCAAAAATGGTTGTTTGGATCTTCAATGAGGTGAAAGGGGATTAAAAAAAAAAAAGCGAACAATTTATTTGGAGAAAAGCAACCACCACATGCCGGAATGAACTGTGACTGCCACTCGTGCTAAAGAACGTTGGATAAGACTCTAGGTTCACTCAAATTTGTGCGTGTGGCCCACCGTGGACAATCCCGCATGTGATCAGCCTGAGTGTCAGCGCATGTCAACGCAATCTAGCGTCACGCTCAAATGCGTCGCGCTACATGGTTGTCTTCTTATTACCTGTTTAGTGTGTTTAAGAAGTATTACAACTACTTTTACTATAACATTATATCATTTAACATATAAAAATTTTATATTATAATATTTTTTTATTATTATTATAGTATAATATGTTAAAATTTTATTCTGTTTATAACAAAAAAAATAGTGTTAATTTTTTTGTCAAAAGTAAACTTTTCCGTTTCAGTACACCGCATGCCGGGGATGCTTCTATGCAACCACCACGAATTCAGCCTGATTGGTGGTGCCACCTTACCATCACAGCGCCTCTCCAACTCTCGCTTTGACGCGTGACCAGGCCAGTCAAAACCCTAATTGGGTTGCCCTTTTGTTTGCTGGCGTAAGAAAATCAGAGATAATTATTAAAACGCAGCCACTATGGCAATGTGACAGAGACCCCGTTACCCACAGCCCGAAACAAGGCAAAATCCCAAAAAGAAAATGAGGAAGGAAAAAAAAAGCGATAAATTTCTAAACTTTTTTATTTTTAGGATTATTTTTAGTTTTAGTTTTTATATCTTTATTTCTACAAAATTCAAAGGAGAATATATTTTAGAGGCAGCAAAGGGAAGCTTTGAAAGGGCTTTTTGAGGACTTAGTCACACCTTCAATGAGTTTTTCCTAAGGGAATTTGTATAAATGTAATTAGGCTGTTTAAAATAACGGTTGAAACCAGCAGTTTCGATTTGAGAACTATAGTATGTGAGAGTTTTATATTGTATCAATTTTTTATTTTTTACTGTAACATGTGAAAGCTTTACACCGTTCACAGTTTTAAATGATGGTTCAGGCCGTTTTTTCTAAACGGCCTTGTTATCTTTTAAAACTTACCATTTGTTAAGTAGGACACAACTTTTTTTAAGTGTAACATAATAAATTACATTTTAAAAAGTGTAACATTACATGTCATTTCTCTCTATTTTTTTTTTCATATCTCTCTTTTTGTATTTATTACTTTGAATATTCTTGAACCTTGCTTTGCAAATGTTTATTTTTATTTGTGCATAAATTTCATTGTTTTAGGGTTTCAATTCAGTTTAATCATGAAGCTTTACCGGTTCTTTTTTTGTCTAATCTAATTTGTGCTTGCCTAATTATATGAATGACTGTACTATGGTGTGCTAGCTTAATACTTCTAAGTGCTTGATTACCATTTAGATGATTAGGAAATCATATTGAATTCAGACGAGGGAATTATGTGTTAGGCCATGGCATTGAACAACAAGATTACCAGTGAGATATTAATATATTTGCTATAATTATGTAGCCATTAGAAGGAGCTTAAATCTTAATAAATCCTAATTAATTCACAATCATCAGAATATAGATTGTTCTTTAATTATTGATATTTTTAATTGACTACCAGGAGGGAATTGTGGATAGGCTGGAGGGCAGTCTGGCTATCACTTAACTGAGCAACCTAATTGAAAAGAAACGGAGAGGCTTTGTGAAGTGATTAGGTACAATTGGATCCCTAAGATATTTTCATTTAGTTGTTAGTTTAGTTTATTTGATTTTCTTAAATTAGACATCTTATTATTATTTTTAATAAGTTGTTCAAATAATCTTAGGGCTAACGATTTTGGCATTTAACCAAAATTTAAACACAATCTTTATAGGATCCACAACCTTTCATTACTTTATTACTTGTATACGACCACAAATATTTATAAGTTAAAAAAGCATCAACAGTGTTTATTAATGCAACACTTAAATAAAAGATATGTCTCAGTACCTTTTATCTTAGTTTTAGAAAATAATTGGTCTATGTTGTTTAAATCTTTTTCCCCCTCAATTCAAATAGATAAATTCTAATGCTCTTCCAACTCTTTCTTCCTCTTTCTCTCTCATCTATCATAATATTTTTCAATGGCATAATGAGTTCAAAATGTGTGTAGCCTTTAGAAAAAGTTAGTTTCAAAATATTTCATTTATGAAAATTCCCCTCATTATTTGATTGTTGAATTTGGTGCATCTCCTGAGCCTTGAACTTGAAATCTTGATATGATGAAATTATGTAAGCTTTAGCTTCCCTTTGGCACTTAAGTTCTGACTCATTAGTTTTAACTGACTATAATTTAAAGCTCTTAACGGACATAATAAAAAGTAAAAAATTAATACAATATAAAACTTTCATATATTATAGTTGGTAAATTTAATTACAGTTTTTATGATAAAGAAAAAATTATATATGCGAATGTGGCTCCTTGTGTCCCCTCTAGACATATTTTTGGTTTGTCACCTGGGTAAGCCATCCTTTAAAGTAAGGCAAAGGAAGATAAAGAACTAGCTATGATGACTGTGACTTGAATATTTAATAATTATAGAAAGTCTGCAACGATTTGAAAAATCCTTTTCATTATTATAATTTTGTTATTTATAAACTGTAAATTCTAATTTAATATATAGTATATTTTTATATTAAATTAACGAAGTTACGATCGCACGATATTAATTAGGATTGCTGGATTTCTCTTGTCTTGTTTTATATATTATATTTTGTGTGCAACGTAGACTATGTAGTTAACTGCTTTATATATTGTGGTAACGTGTCGGTGGTGTATGTTATAATGTGAGCCATTGAATCGGCATCTGCTTTTTTGCATTGCTCTAATAAGAAAGAGCCAAGTGGCTGATCTGTGGACAGATCTTATTACTTTTCAAAGGCAGGAAAAAAAATCTTATTTTTTCAAGCAAAAAATAAAAAAGACTCTCTGCTATGGTGAAAAAAAAAAAATTGTTGGCACAATAATAAATTTATGGGTTTTTACATCCTGCCACGTTAGGAAGAGTAGAGTCCCCTTTTCCTTTTAGCTCGAGAGAGCCCTCCATTTTTTTTTTTTTACTCCTTTTTCCTTTTTTAATATCCCACTACATCATAGTTTAATTAAAAAAAAAAAAAAGAAAACAAAACAAAGAAAAGGGTCCGGTGTCAGGAGTGAGCTTTGGCGAATCGCAAATTGGTCATGGGCCTAAAATGGTCCAAGCCATTAAAATGTTGTTGTGCAGTAAGAGAACGTGCAAGAAAGAAATTAATTATAGAAAAAGCCAAAATGATGAAAATGTTTTTCACACAATGAAAAGCAACCACATAGGAGGAGACGACAAATTACTTTGTTTTTACCCACAGTGTTGTCATTTTTGTATGCAGTTGGTCCTCTAAAACCAGAACAAACTACCAAAACAGAGAAAAAAGAAGGAAAATACAAAGCCAACAATGATACCCACAAATGGCTCTTTAATGAATCCATTGGAAGTATCCAATTGATCCGGATCTAGAAGCCTATAGCACAAATCTCATACTTATGGCATGTTTACTTATTAGGATTGAGAAATGAAGTCAATTTCATAGTTATTTATTTATTTTTATTTTTTATTCTAGAATGAGAGTGAGATTGGTAGGCTGTATACAAATTCAAGACTGAGGAATGAGATTGGCAATCCAATACCCCTCCCGATTGAGACTTCAATTTTGATTGTACTTTTAAAATTACTGTCTTATGCTTAATATATATATATATATATATATATATATATATATATAAAATAAAAAGAACAAAGGGGTAGCCTTGAGATAAACCGCTTAAACATACACAAAAATTTGCCAACTTGACCTGCAAAAGGAAGTATAAGATCATCTAATCTACATAACCTTCTCGACCTACAAAAGCCATACGGCGTATCCTTGCTATGCAAGAGGCGCAAATTTTTTTATTTTATTCAAATATTGCAGTCTTTTTTTTGAATAATTACATAACGTATACTTGTTATTTTGTTATCATCTTAATACATGATTGACACCAACAAAATAAGATTCAATTTATCTTTTAAGTTGAAAAAACAAAACTTACTTAAAGGATACATAAATAATTTAAATCGGTTTATTCTTATTTTGGGATTAAGTATACGCATAAGTGAGATTTGAATTGCTCTCGTTCTGAATCTTGTAACTAAGTAAACAACTTATTCTGACTCTATTTTTCTTTCTGAATCCTGCTCACTCCAATTCATACCCACTCCAATTAGCATAAGTGAACTCATTATTAGCACTACAAAGACACAAGTTTAGGGGACAACCTAATTAATAATCAAGATAAAACATAAATTGGATAAAAACTATTGTTAATACAATTAAAAAAACACACACACAAAACTAAAAGATGGGCACCAAGCTACCAATGGAAAAGACGAAAGACGTTTAGAAACAAACGGTGAAGTTGAACAAACATCACCGAAATTGCAGCGTGTGAAATTTAGGGGATATGTCATCTTTAATTTTCATTCTTAGTTTATGCCATTGATAAAAATCATGCCCTTCTTGATAGGCTTGTGCATGAGAGGGATTGGACTGGGGCAGGGGATGGGATGGGATGGGATGGGATGTAGTGTAGTCATACTTTTTACTAGCTTCGAAAATCTTCCTGTTGGGATGAGTTAATGCAAGTGACTTAGTACCTAAGGATTAAATGAGGTAACTGTTTTTAAGACATTTGATTAATAAAGAATTTTTATTTATATCATATGTCAAATGTCCTCGTTATGTGCATTTATATTGAATGTATGATAAGCAAACAGAAGTTTAAGTGACTATCATTTTAAGTCTTTAAGATCATGCATATGATGGACAGATTATACGAAAGACATGAATCTTAACGTAATGGTCTGAATATGAAAGGTTCATAGTCAAGGGAATAAAGTTGGGTGCTTTTATTCATGTTAAGATTTTTATGTTGCCTATATCCCTATCGTAAGATGACAAGTCTTGATCATTTCAATTGGACTCCACGAGTAAAGATATTGGTGCATTGTTATTAGTGATGATAAATTAGATCAGGACTAAAGTTAAATTGATTTGGTTAATAATTCCGTTTGAACAAATCAATTCATTTTAGACAATCATATGTGTTACATCTTAATCCTGAAATGAATTAGTGAGTCTGTATTCTTAACTTGTGTAATTTGATATATCAAAGGATGACATCCTGAATTAAATAAAGGTACACATGTCAATACATTAGAGACATGAATTTTGGATGATGTAGGCTTGTTATTCATAGATATAAAATCCGTCGCTCTTTTATAAAGTTAATGGTATTCTCTTATAGGCATTACCTTAGAATTGAAAAATTGGAGCACTCAACTATTTGGTTAAATTTGTGTAACCTAATGACATACAATTTGCATTGGTTATGAATTGTAAGTATTCTAATGGTGAGATAATGGTACATAAGACAAATATAATCGGTAAGGTAAAACAGAATTTATTCTTAAGCTGATTATACATATCCTATGCGGATGTTATACATCATGATATACTAAGGACGAAAACTTATTAGAGTTTTATAATTATGTATATTGTTCAAAAGTGCAGCTTTAAGCTTTTAGTAAATAACTTTAGAGTTGACAATTGTAAAATGAGTCTGTCAAGGACATGTCATTTTATAATTATAGGAGCTTGATCTATATATATCCACCTGGTCCTCTTTGCTAGCTTATATATTTTCCTATAATGATATATTGTGTTTTTTCTACAAACTGGTAACTTATATGAATAGGTTGAGTAGATAGTAAAAATTTATGTTAATTTATTAGTTGAATTCATTTTATGAATTTATTCAAGATAAACGTGTTGAATTATTTAAATATAATTTATTTGATATGAGATTAACGATATATGATAGCTTTAATTAGAAAACACTTCTGCATTGGGTTATTTGAAATAAAATTAAGACTCTATGAAAGTTTCCTTGTCAAATAAAATAGGTAATTACTAATTAGGCCAAATAATTGAACCGGTGACTTGAGTGGCTCATCTGGAGCTTGGAAAGACCAAGACCACATTAGAAAATTTTTGGTGTGGAAAATTTTAAAAAACAAATTATAAATACTATTCAAGAATACTCCACTTTTTTGATATGATTTTATAAAATTAAATTAGATTGTCTCCGGCTTACATCATTTCTAAGAAAACAACAAATTCTAAGCGATGATGATAGACTGCATCCTATGACAATTTCAATTCCTTAAAGAACCATAACCAACAATATTTAATAATTAAAAACTAATAATTAATTACCATTCACCATACATTTAGATGGTAACGAAAAATTTATATTCCTTGCACATATTAATTTACATATAGAAACTCCAATGCGACATCTCTCTAAAATATCAGTTCAATGCATAAAGAGTAAAAATTAGATCATAAAATTTATGTCTATAATATAATCAAATTTATGTCTATAATATAATCACGAGTTGTTTCTAAAATCAATTGTTGGAAAAACCATATAAATAACACATCAAAATTTTAAAAATTTTTATTCAATCACAAGAAAACTAACTCCTGATGCTATAAACAATAAATTAAATCTAATTCAACATACCAGTTGGAGATCGAAACCATCACTTCTAACTGAACAGTTCTTATATAGTGAATCTTTACTATCAGATCTTAAATGTTATTCTCTTTTGTTAGATCATTATGTGTGTGGGTACAACTCAATAAATCTCCATCACAGTTATACTCCTTCCAACTACTTAAGTAGCAAGGATCTAAGATTACTAAGGATAAGTAATCAAAACTTTGCTATCTAATTTACACTTAGACCGTTTTTTTCTACATAAATGAAGACCCTGAGTCTTTATTTATAGAAATAGTAGGAGGAGCTTGAAATCTCAAAATCAAGAGATAATTTTTCTCCTTTCTTATCGGATGATGGCACCAACTATAGATATAATCTGTACAAAAATTTGGCCAATCACAATGTAGGGTTTTGTGATTATTTGCATCATATAAGATAATTCTAATTCAAACAATCTAATTCAAATTAGAATTCTATTATTTGAAATAATAATTTAATTTAAATAATTGTGAATAACTATCCATAATTCAAATTCAATTAAGATTTAAATTAATTATTCAAATACCATATTTAAATAATAAATTATGAAAAATCCTAATTACCAAATTGCAAAATTAATTCAATAATTAAATCTCTAGAAAATATGCAAATATGGCACCTACCACATTATGCCCTATGCCCACTGTCAGTCTAAACAAGGACTGTGGCCCACGCGGCCCATTAGGGCCAATGGCTCAACTTATGTATACTTCTATCTTACACATAGTAATCTACATTTGCTTAATATGTCGCAAAGGAATTAGTGAGCTAGCTTGAAACCCGATGGACATATTATCAAGCTCCAATAATAACAGATAAATTAAAATTAATTATTCATTTAATTATTAACTTAAGTATCACTCCACTATAATACTAAAGTTATATTATTGATAATATACCTTATTACAAGGCTTCTAAAATATTAGTCTTGTATATGACCTCTTATATTATGTGTATCCCCATAGCTCGTCTATAATAGGACTTGGTTTTGTTTTACCTTCTGATTATTTTATCTCAAAGTTTCATTATTTAACCATCAAAAAACTCATTCTTTTACAACACTTACAAACAAAAAATTATCTAGTTACCATATATATTTAGATGACCAAGGCTTCATTATATTTTCCAATACCTAAATAATGCCTTGGAAAGGATAACAATGACTCTTTGTTAAAGAGCTATGAATTCTGTGTCTATAGATTATACTTTCGTCAAATATAAATTACATCTCTAATGAACTCTTGCTTCTAGCATATCAAATGATACAAGCTACAAACATAGAGTCATGAATCTAGTTTATGATCAAATTGATACATAAATAATTATCAAGGTGATATGATTTAAGTGAAACAGAATTATTAGTAATTTAATTCAACTTTAGGTCCAATTTAGTGTGTACCACCATAAGGCTTACCACACCAATGTGTTTATCATGGAGTCAATTAGTTCCAATGACCAAGATAAGCCGTCTCCCTAATTAGATGTAGATCTTCATTATGGTCTTGTCATATGTAAAATTCTCATCTACATATATAGTCTATGGACTGAATAATTTAGACTATTAATTTTTGAATTGGATCTTCATATAAACTCCATATATGCCCAATTCCTTATCATCATATAAACTCCATATATGTCCAATTACAAGATTTAATTCTAACTGCCATGGAACACATGTTTATTAATATACAATCATTAATGTGAAAGTAATTTGAGGACTAATATTAATACATGAAATATTCACATTATTATTTATTTCAACAAAAGTCATAAATATAATTATATATTTATTCCTTATCGTACCAATCCTAACAACAATACCTTGCCAAACGTGTTCCTTATTATTCTTCTCTGTCTACTCTCTCCAATCCTTTATTGTTATGAGAATATGCTCTTTAATTAAAACTCCAATATAACTCTCAAGGTCATCCCCCTCTTTTCTGATAGCTCGATCTTTTTTAGGTGAATTTTACTTGAATCTTTTGTCCTTTTGACCTTAACTTGGCAACATGCTTAATTGGTGTTGCTCTTCTTTTTTCATCTTTATCGGTATCAAATGGTTACCTATTCTGGAGCTCATACCCACCTTATTGTTCTTTCATTTGCTCATCCTCGTTAGTGAATTCGTTGTCCAACATATTGAATTCTTTTTCAACATTTGAATCAATAACAAATAAAACCATGTATAATCTAATTAATTACAAATATTTATGATCACAAAATAATTAAATTAATAAATAACTAAATAATTAATGACAATATGTCCAATCTAACATACTAATATACCCACATTTATTGAAATCATATATGTTAGCATTGATTGATGTTATAAACAATTAATAACTAAAAAAGTACTTAAAAAACATTCATATGTATCTTAAATTAAGAAAACTAATAACCAAATAATAAGAAAATAGCTTAAAATGAATAACTTAACATAATAAAAACTAAAATAAACTATTACTAATAACCCTTAATAACCCTAAATAATAAAAAGTAATAACATAAATTAATAACTAAAACTAACTAAAATTAGCTAAAACTAAATCTATGTAAGGAGGGAAACTTACATTTTGGAGGCGATGACGACGATGAACATGGAGTGGTGATGGACTCAAGGAAGCGACAAAGGCGACAAACCCAACGAACATGATGGAGGTGAGGACTGGGTGGAGCAGAGATGAAGGCGACAACGACAGCAGCAACAACAAAGGAGAAAGGAGTGGGTGGCCTCAACTAAGAAAGAGAGAGAGATAGAGAGACAAAGGGAGAGAGGAAAGTTAATTGATGGAGAAAGATGGGAGAGTATAGAGAGAAAGAAGTACAATTCTAAGGGTTTAGTTTTTTGAATTGCACGTATATTGGAGAGCATTAAATGATGGTTTCTTCAAAAACGTCGTCAAATAATAAACATTAGATGACAATTTACTAAAGAGCATCTTTACAAGTGCAGCATGAAAGTCCAAAACATGAAGGCCTTTGTGTCTTGTCAGTTATGATGACGGTTTACTAGATTATCATCATCTAATATGTGTTATTTGATAAATTAATTGTAGTAATGCTTAAAAAAAGATATGATTGTGATCGTCATCAATAATATAAGACAAAAGGTGCTAAGACATATAGTAAGATATGGTTACACATTGCCAAAGAAAAATTAATATTGTATGAGGTCGTTTGTGTTAAAGCTTAAGTATAGAACCATGTGGTCCTCAGCCTAAAGCTTCATAAATGTCGTTACATTTTAATTACTACATATACTATTCGATTAGCTTTAATCGACAAATGTGTACATTTTTTTCTAACCACCACTTCATTTGAATAACAAAAATTTACAAAATACCCTTAAAAAGAAAACGTAACATATTTTGAAGCAATTATAAACCAAGTAGGAAATTCTAATTGGCTAATATAAATATGTTTCAATTCTTTTTTTTTTATCTTATGAAAATTATAAAGGGATAAATTACTTTTGTGTTAGATTATTTTCTACACGTTCTTCTACATGGAAAAAAGAATAAATAAATCAATCAAATTTCAGGACATACAAATCTAAAAATAATTTAAAAATCATAAACATAAAATTTTGATAAGTTCAAACAAAACTATAGCTCAACCACCATGGCCCATTGCCACAATCGTTATTGCCCTCAAGCCCACCTCCTACACCTCGTCCTTTTTGCCTTTCTCATTCTACCTAAACTATCAATGGCATCATCACCACTTCCTTGCTCTATCGAAGTACAAGGAACTCATGATCCATGTAAAACCCATGGTTTTATTTGAAAAAGAATTTAAAATTTTGGGCCATTTTGAATTTTTAATAATCTTGGGATGGAAAATTTATTCTAAAAGATTTATTTTCAATTCAAAAAATAAAATAAAATTTGATTTTAAAGATCAGATTAACTCCTCCCCTACCCCTCGCCCCCCTCTTTGCCCCCGCCTAATTTTTTTTTTCCTTTTCCTCTTTTTCTTTGCTTCTTTTTCTTTTCTTTCTTTTTCTTTTCTTTTTCTTCCTGTGCAATGGAGACACCCCACCCCCTGACCTTCTTAACCTTTCCCGTTGACCAAGCTTTGGTCGTCGCTCACTTTTATGCACCGGCCCATCCGAAGTGCCATTGCTTGAGACCTTCAGAGTTGGAGCGTCACCCTTCCACTCATCGTCCTCCACACAAAATCGAAGGAGGAAGCCATGACAGCTTTGCTTCCACAACTAGATTCTGAAGTCATTTGGTCTTCTCTCTACCAAAAAGTCATACCATCAGGTTCCTCTAGTTGAGAAAAACAAGACCCACTCCACCATGAGTCTAATCGTTGCCAGGGTACTCTGGCTACTCGACGCCTCCTTTTGTTGGATTTGCTCCCTTTTCTAGCATGATGAGCTCCATTTTGGAAAACCAACCTTGGAATGGGGATCTTCGTGCGAGAGCTTCATTTTGGTACCGATCTTCGCCAACACCTTGTCGGTCAACTGTGGTCAACATCGGTCAACGGTGGTCAATAGCAGTCAATGGTTGACCTCGACCACCAAATTAGGGAAAAAATGTGATTCCAACCTATTTTTGACATTTTGGACGCATTTATGGTGTCAGATTTGCAAGATGGACTTTCGAAGGCTAAGTTTGGCGATTCAAAGTTTCAATGGGTGACGTCATTTCAAATCTCTTGCCACCAAATATCGTCAACTAAGTTAGTAGGGACTTTTACTCATCCTTTATAATATTTTTATTTAATTAGTCAATAAAATTTGAGATTTAAAACTTAATTATCTAGATTTCAATATATTGTTATTATTGTTGTTTAGTTGTTGTTGTTCTTATTATTTATGTTCAAGATGTATTGTTATTGTTATTGTTATTTATTGTTGTTACTGTTGTTGCTATTTAAAATTTGTTATTGAGTTGCTTTTATATACATTTTGATTCTGAGTTGATTTTCTACACATATTGATTATATATATGTTTATTGTTGATTTAGGATATGATCAATTATATTACATTTAAGCTTGGTCTTATAAAATTGATGGTTGGAATGAAATGTTTATTTGACTCAATATATTTGCTCTGGGTGGTGCGTCTTGAAGTTATGATGCACCATAATGTATTTATAGCTTGTTTTCTTACATGTTTAAATTTTTGGTTTTAAGAAAAATAAGGTGTTATGCTATCAAAATTTTGTCAAAAATAACTAACATGGATAGAATGATTTAGGATGTGTATTTAATAGTCAGATGAGTTATAACCAAATCTAATATATGTTGTGATCTTGCGCGACATTGTCGGACAATTTTTAAGGCCATCCAAAGTGCTTCTCAAAATTATATCCCACGAGGTGCTCATTTGTTGGGCACAACAGACAACATATATTTGGTACCATCAATACTATATGGCCTATCTCATGGGGTGCTTTTTTAGGACACAATAGATACGGGGTGCTCATTTGGGCTATAACGGAACGTATTATAATTTTTCTTTCCTTCCTTTCCTTCACTAATAAACCGGGATGTGAGTAGAAGAATTTGAGTAGCAATTACAGATTTTTGAATTGTTGATTTGTTTGATTAAGTGGGAATTCAGTGAATTTTTATATTGATATGAAAAATTTGTTCATTAACTTTATAAGAATCTTATATAATAATAGTAAAAAAATCGAGAGGTGCGTAATGGATTTCCTACTGGCTACTATGTGCTTTCTTTCCTGCTTTCCTTTTCAGGCTAGTCTATTGATACTTGATGTTCAAGAATGTCACTGATGCTCCTCGCTACTCAATTGGTATACTCTTCCTATAATTTTTATTGATGTATGGAAGATACACGAAATGAACATTCCCAATAAATGATTGATTATTTATAAACTCTATTTTATTTATCATTTGAATTTATTTTATTTATTTTGACTAAAGCTACATAGCTGTTTTTACTTATTTAATAAGCATTCATTTAAAATTTGTATATTTTTATTTTACATTTTCTATTTGTATTTTATCTTTTTATTTGATATTAAAGACTCTGAGATATATTGAATTATTTTTATAAATTTATGGACCTTACTACAGTTTCTAAATATTTTTTTCAAAATCTTTAAAAATATATATTTTTTCATTACCTCAGTTTTGGGTCGGGACAATCTTTGACTTGGACCTTACGCACAAGGAGATGAAGAATAGGCTCACAACCGCTGAAGAAAACTCCACCGAAGAAGTGCAGATTTAGTTGTGACTTGTGACTAGCCGCAGAAGTTTAGATTTGATCGTGGGAAGCAGAGAACTCTTAATCTACTCACGACGAAGAAGATACGGTACATGGTTGGCAAGACATGAGCTAAAGTGGGATATGTCTTGCCTCTCTGTATTATTTCAACTAGGTTTTTGTTTTATTTTTCTAAAGAACATGCAAAGTTGTCCATTCTTTTTTTATTTATTTTTGATACCTGTACGGCTGAATATGCATCACCTGTGTTCTTTTGTAAATGAGTTCACCGATCTATTTGTTGTCAGTGGTTTGGTGTGAATTGTAGAAATTCCAGTGATCACGTTTTTTTTATGTTATTTTTTATGGCAGAATTTGAAAAAAGGGCATCATGAAATCTGAGTCAGAGACTTTGTTCTTTTAATCATTTGATATGAAATATGAGTTATTTTTTCTTCTTCTTTTTCTTTTTTTAATTTTTCAGCTTGTATTCTTTTTTTTTTTTTCTGGGTGACCTTTATGGGGGTTGGTGAGGGTGGGTTGAGGCACGGTCTGCATGGATGGAGTTGACACAAAGAAGGGTGAGCAGTGGATGATGAGGAGGATGGGTGGGGGTGCGCTAAAAGGTACAAAGACTACATTGTTAAAAAAAAAAAAACAAAAAAAAAAACAACAACAACAACTTAAAATTTGAGGGATAAATACATTAAAACTCAAATTAAAACATAATATTTATAGCGAAAAATAAAAACATAGAAATTCAGTAGGATAATATTCTCTGAATAACACTAGCCAACCATTTTTCCCTAAAAAAAGGTACAATTTATTTGAGTAAAATATTTAAATAAAGATTTAAATTTTTATAAAAAAATATTATAATAAAATAATTTAAAGCATAATTTTAATATTAAAATAAACGGGCCTTAAATGACTAGCACTCTTTTAACCGGAGACAATTAGCAGTCGTTTCCACTCTTTTGAATGAATTTCTAATCCGCGGTTAAAGCCACCTGGCAAGAATGATTTAAAAATTTACGTAACATGCAAGTCCGCAACAATGTCACATCTCACCAACCACACCCAGGTTTTGTTTTTTTTAAACCTCAATTCTCATCCGCTTGATCAGTTCGACAACCCCAGATTCCACGGGTTCCCCACGACAATCAGGAGATGGTCCACCGAACAACCAGTACAAATCTCACGATCATCGTTCAGAGTTTCCCGAGAGTGGGACTAATCAAGGCACTCAGAACCCACCAAATTAGTCCGTAGACCAAAACCCAGTTCCTTTCTTTCATCGTCGAATGATGGAGCCTTCGAGATCCGAGCAGGTGGTTTTCATGGAGCCCCAGAACCTCCGGATCTACGCCGACCTCCGAATAGACCGGCTGAGCGGCGAGGAAACTGTCCCTCCTACTCCCAACGGCGGCGAATACTGCGTCCGATCAAAGGACGTCGTCGTTTCGGCCGAAACCGGCCTCTCCGCCCGAATGTTCCTTCCTCAGGCTCCCGACCCGACTCGAAAACTCTCCCTCCTCCTCTTCTTCCACGGCGGCGCGTTCTGCCTTCAGTCCCCGTTCTCCCCCCGCTACCACAACCACTTGTCGGCCATCGCCGCCGGCGCTAACGTCGTCGCTGTGTCGGTTCACTACAGGAGGGCGCCGGAGCACCTCCTCCCGACGGCGTACGACGACGCCTGGGAGGCTCTCTGTTGGGCCGCGGCCCATCGCGACGGAAGTGGGCCAGAGGCCTGGCTCAACGACCACGCGGACTTCAATCGGGTCTTCTTGGTCGGAGCCAGCGCCGGGGGCACCATAGCACACTATACCGTGAGACGGGCCGGTGTTGACGGGCTTTGTGGGCTGAGAATTGTTGGGCTGGCTACGGTTCACCCGTTTTTCGACAACGGCGACGAGCCGGATAAGCTGATGGAAGTGATTTTCCCGACGCGGATAAAGTCAGGTGACCCGAGGTTGAACCCCGGTAAGGATCCGGAGTTGGGGAGGCTGGGGTGTGAGAAGGTGCTGGTTTTTGTGGCGGAGAAGGATATGTTTAGGGAAAGGGCTTGGGGTTATTACAAGGCCTTGAAGGGAAGTGAATGGAATGGGGAAGTGGAGATAGTGGAGACTCATGGAGAAGGCCATTGCTTCCATCTTAGCGACCCCGCTTGTGAAAAGGCTTTGGCTTTGACGAACAAGCTTGTTTCTTTTCTAAAACAGAAGTAGACGGCAAATGGTGTTTTTTTTTTAATCGTTAGTGATCGAAATCACGTCAAAAAAAACAAAAAACGCTGCCGATTGTTTCCGATTAACAAAGCCTTATGAATAATGCATTTTTTTCCGGTCTTATTGTAAGAATATCTCTCAACTTTTAGAATAATGTTGTGCTAGTATCTGGTATTATGGGAGGTATATCAGAAATGGAAAATCCTCTGCTACGAAACAAAATGCTTGTTTAATTTTTATTTTATTTTATTGCTGAATAATAGAATTGTGTGTTTGTTTTAGATACTCGCTGGTGTGCTGGATAAGCAATATTAGGGAGGAAGTGACATTGGTGGGATTTTCATTTGCGTTTATTGATGAATTTTGCACTTTTGGTGAGAAGTCCAAAAGAGCTGTATTTCTGTGTTGAATTAAGCAGTTAGTTAAACTTATTTGATACATTATATTATATTATAAATTTTTATATATTATATAATATAATATAATATAATATTTTTTTTTTTTAAGGACAAGAAATTTCTTGGTTGACTGCGTTCAGCTTAAAAAAAAAAGGTTGATTCTTCGATTGCTCAACATAAGCGTAACAAAACTCTAATTGTTGAGGTTGACAGCTTTTCGTTTCGGTTCCTGTCTTGCAGTTCAGTGATCCTCACATGCATGAGCTGCCTGTCGCATGCGTTTTGGCAGCAGCACCAGCCCTACCTACCTACCTACCTACCTACCTTTGTATTTTATAGCACCAGCCTCATCTCTTTTTTTTTGATACGTTACACTTAAAAAAAATTATATCACAATATTATTTATATTAAATGTTTAAATTATACCATATTAAAATATTTATAGCATCTATTTTTGAAACGATATTTATGAAAATTCTTTAAAAAATTACAGTTCATGCTACCTTTTTTCCATCTATTTTTTTATGCCATAAAAAACAAAGAATGATTTACATAATTGTCCATTATAAAACAGGCAATAAAAAAATATGTTTACATATAATAATATTTGCACATTAAGCCATTGCATACTACATAATGACCCTTTAACCCACCTAACCACCGGTTAAAAAAGATTATCAAGCCCAAAAAAAATATGACTCCACAAATATAGGTAAAGCTATGATGATCCAAACTCCAATAACCGAATATGTGCATCTTTATATAAAAATTAACTGGGTGTTTGGCAAAGTGGTGGGAACCGCAGTTCCCACCACAAAATCAGTTATGAACAGTATAAAGCTCTCACATGTTACAGTAACAATAAAAAAAATTGCTACAGTATAAAGCTCTCGCATGCTACAATAAAAGTGGTTCTCACCACTGGTTTCCACCACCTTTCAAACACCCCATAAAATTAACAAAAAACTTATTTAAATGAATTGAATATTTGAAGCCTACTTTTTTAAGAGGTTTTATTTGATAACCGCTTCAACAACATTTGTATATTATTTGAAAAAAGAAATGAAATCCTAAAAGGTCATTATCTTTTCTCCAAAAAAAAAAAAAAAAGGTCATTATCTTCCAATCTTTCCGTCAAACAAACACTATTAATTCTAGGACGCTTTACTGCAAGAATAAGAAAAAAATGGAAAGGAAAAGTCGATCAAGCCATTCCCATTTCCCATAAGCAGGCAACAAGACTCTCACATTCGTCCGGGCTTACCGTTGGATACAAAGATGGTCCCACTACAGTTAATCTCAATGTAAGTCTATTACTATTACATTTTAGGGTTAAATTTTTCAATAAAGGGATTTACGACTAATGAGTATCACAGTCAGCAAATTGGTTTATGAAAGTCAATTTTTTATGTGTTGAAGTCATTTTTTATTGGACTCAATCATTGTATGTCTACAGGGTAATATTTTTTTATTTTTAAAGATATGTAGAAGATTTGAAGTTTTAAAGTTCTTGTTAGTGATGTCACATCTCTCTCTTTTTATGCTCTCATCTTTATTATTCCAACAAAATCATTATGAAATAAGGGCAAAATTTTCAATAATGGCATTTAGGGCTAATGGGTTTTACATCAGTAAATTGGCTGTTGATTTTAATTATCCACCATTAACAGTTTGCACGTGGATGAATTGTGAACAACCCACAAAACGGTTTTCTCAAAAAAAAAAAAAAAAAAAGAAGAAGAAAAAGAAAAGAAAGAATGCCAAGAAAGCGTATTGCGGGAAAAGTAAATCAAATAACTGAAAAAGAAAATGGATAATATTAGTATTGTACTTTGAAGACAAATTTTAAATTGGAGTTTGAAGTGGTTATTTTTGGTAAATATTTTAAAAAGAAAACTTTGAAAAAACTTATACTACTTTTTTCATCTCTTTTTATTTTCTTCTGATTTTTCCTGTCACTCACTCTCTTTGTTTCTGATTCTCTCTCCTCCTCCTCCTTCGTCTTTCTCACTTTGCTCTCTTTCTCTCTCCTCTTTCTAATGTAACCTCTTCTATGTTTCTCCTCGTCGTAAGAACGAAGCGCAACTCATTGGTGATTGGCGACAATCAAACAACATTTTGAAGCTCCAATCTCTGCACGACCACGTGCAAACTCATTAAGTATTTATGTTAGTTAAAACTCTCTATATTTCTACCAGGAACTAATTAACACAAACTTATTGTCTCAGTTTGTTTTGGTTCTTAAAATTTTTAAAAATATTTTTGCATTTTTCGAGACAAAAATTTTAAAAACACTCTAAGCATAATTCTTAAAAAATTCTCATTTAAAAAAAAACATTTTTACTTATTTTAAAAATAATATTAAACGGCCCCATTAAGTTTAAGCATTTACAACGACTACACAAGCATTAAGGATATACTACTAGTTCATATTGCACATGTTACCCTATTATTTATCAAGACCTAAATTCTATTTTCTAATTTCATTCAAGTCGAACAAGATTTTCTAATGAATGGTCCAATCATTAGGAGCATTAAGTACATAATAGAATAGACAATATCCAACAATCAACAACCAACCCAAGAAAGCAAAAATAAATGAAAATCCATTAATAAGATCTATTAGAACCCTATAACACAAAAACATTAATGAAAATAAAGCTAAAAATAAAAACATATAACATTAATATTCAAGCATTCTTAAAATATACAAAATTATAGAAAAAAAATTCACCAATATGGAGGTGTTACAAACTACAAGAACTTCTTTTCTTAATCTTCTTCTCCTTCCTTTTTGTGGTATAAAAAATGCTCTCTAATGGTTTTTTTGATGAAAATAGAAATCTAAACCTAAAGCTAAAAATAAATTCTAAAACTAAAAAAAATCCTAAACTATAAATTTACTTTTTTATCTTGTTTTTCCTATTTTCTCCCTTGGGAATCAGCTCCGCAAAACCCCATAAAATGACCTTCCTTTCAGCTCCAAAACAATGAAGTCTTAGATTTAAGCACCAAGAAAAAATAGGTTTCCTTTCAGCTTTCCAATCTGTTCCCAACTCCCCTCTCAGCTCTTACCTCAACTTCCCAATTAGCTATTTTTTTTTTTTTTTTTGGGTGCAGATTCCCCACGCAAAGATAAAGTGCATCAAGGCTCCATGCGTACGACATGTGGCAAAAAATGAGTTTTAGCTGGGCCGAGTAGGCTGTGTGTTGTGCTAGAAAGGGCAACAGATTCGAGCTGACGGGAGTGGTGTGGGGAGTGCGATAGACAATAGCCAACGACTGGGACTTGTCATGCACAGAGAATTGATGGGTCTACTCCTGGTTTGCAATGGACACGCGCCTCATCTGCATGTGGGCTAGCCCGATCAGCATGCTTTTTCAAGTTGTTCTGACAGTTACAAGCACGAGTGGGTTCTTTTTTTCTGTCCACACGTGTTCACTGTCTTGCGCTTTTGTTGAATTTGAACTTTTATTTACTTTTTGACCCTATTTTAGCTTCAAATTTTTTCATTTCCCCTTACACTTAATTTACCTACACAAATGAGGATACGATAAAATAAATGGAGGAAAAAAAAATAATGAAACTGAATTCAGTTAAAATAAAACCAAATTAAAAAAAGAAAAAATAAAATGTATAAAAATAAATAAAATTAATGAAAATTAAATAAAAATATCGAAAACATAGCAAAAATATGTACATCGAATTACATGAATAACTCTACTTTACTAGAGGTACCACACCCCTCAAACTTAATATTTTGCCAATCCTCGAGCAAAAACAATAAAAAAAAAAAGTGAATATGAACTAGAGGCAAATTGTGCTAAAATGATGATTCTCCTAAATTTATATTGACTAAATAACATAGCTTGAAGAAAGATGCAAATAGTGAACAAGTGTTATCATTAATTCTACAGCATGTCTCCTTCCTAATTGGATTTTTTTGTGAGTGTGTGCCTAGCCTTTTCTCCTCTTATTGCACGTGATCCATATAAGTTTATGTAAGCATGGAGTCAACTTGAATCCTAAAGAGAAAAAAAAAAAGCCCCATAGGTTTGCTTTTCATGTCTCTTTCCACTAATGTAGATCAATACTATTAGGACTTTAAAAAGTTTGTAATGAAAGGCTAGGATAGTGGATAGGATATGGGATAATTAGGTAGCTCAAATCACACCCTAAGCACATAAATCAATCTAGGACAGGAGACAATTGATACTTTTGGTCTAAAAAATATAAGATAATTTGGTATATTCCACTTTAGCATCTAATTAGTTTTATTCTGGCATCCCACATGTGGTTGGTATTTTTTTTGTTTAAAAAAATATGAGATAACTTAACAAATTCCACTTCGGCATTTATTAGGTTCTACCTCAGCACCCACGTTAGTGACTGGAGGCGATTCGTATTTTTTGTGTTAAAGAACATATGAGATAATCTGGTGGATTCTACTCTGGCATCTACTAAGTTTCACTTTGGCACCCCGCATTGGCGATTGAAAGCGGTCAGTGACTTTTTGTTTCTTAAAAAATATGAGATAATCTAGTAGCTTCCATTCTGACATCTATCAGGTTCTAATACCACTTTAGCACCCCACACTAGCCACCAAATGCAGTTTTTTTTTAGAATAAAAAAATAATCTGGTAGATTCTGCTCTAGCATCTACTAGGTTCCACTCTAGTGGCCATCACAGATTACCAGAGTAATCTACCACAGAATGGAATGAGCAGGAAGGGTAATTTGAACTTTTAATAAATCATCTTTTCTAATTAGAGAAGGAAGGGTGTCATGGCACAGTTTGGTTAGGCCCATCAAGGGGCGCCCACTGTGTGTTTCAAATGAATCGAGTCTATTAGGATGCTCAGTCAAAGTGATTGGGGTATTCACTTTGAGGGTTCATTATGTTTGATAAAGTTCATGTAGCATTATTTTGGCTCAATGATTATGTTCAGTTTGATCGGTTTGGTATAGGGACGGATAGAGATTGCTAGTAGCAAAGTAGAATATTACAACTCTTTGTTCGATTGGGTTGATATGATGGATTTAGGCTCGAAAATATCGATTATAAGTTCCGTTAATTCACGTAGCAAACATGGGAACAAGGCTCAAGACTTACTCCCAATAGGGGATTGCCATGTGTCCCACTACTCCAAGCACTCAAGAGGTTCACTTTTTCCACCAGCTGAAGCCCACGATCTCATAGGAAGTCTCTATAAATAAAGGCTAAAGGCATTACTTAAGAATATCTAAGCTTTCTCACTAGCACACAAATACTACTTAAAGTATTCTGGAAAATGAATATTCATCCCTAGTAAATCTTCCATTTTCACAGCACAAAAGCTCTTGTACTTGTACTTGTTTTAGCAAATAGTGAAGAACAATAGACGTAGCTCTTTTAACAAAGTAAACCACTATAAAATCCAGCATGTGGTATGTTTAATTTTTAGCATTTACCTTTGTCTTCCATTTTATAACCAGTTTTTGACGTTATAAATATCAATGACATTGTTTCTGAAGTTTGTTAGGACCTAATCATGATAGTTTGAGGGCCTAGTTATCTTGAAAACAATAATTAATCTCTATTCTAATCCGTTTGAATTTAATTATAGATCTAACATGTATAGTTTGGTGCCAACCTTGAGGCCTTTAAATCACTACCTGATGGATTCTAGCAATCGTTGCAACAACATGGTTGATGACATAAGTGATTACAAAATTCATGAACAGCAAAACAAGATGTCTGCCGTAGCAGTTGGTGTTGATGAACGGGAGAGCAATCTCACTACAAAGGTAGAGAGCCTAAAGATGTAACACCCAGTTTTTCTATTTAATGGGAAATAGAAAAGTCTAACGTTAAAATTGATGATAGTGATATTTTACTAACATACTGTTTAGTAATGTTACAGGTGACAATGACGAAGGGCTTGATGTGCTAAGGAAAAGTTCATGTCAATTATGTGAGAATTACGTTTATTTATGAATTAATATATGATGATGTATTTAATTTTATTTTAATTGAATAGAGCATAATAAGAAGAAATTAATAATTGATTTGTTTTTATTTAATATATATAATAATATATAACTTAAATCATATATATGATATATTTGATGTTATGTGTACACGGCCAAATATGTACATTGGGCCAAAAGTTGGGCCTTGCAGCAAGTCTTTGCCGAATAGGAGAAGTAATAGGGAAAAAAAAAAAGAGAATAAACATAAGAAAAGAAAAGGAAAAAAATAAGAAACTGAATTAGAGTAGGATTAGGGTTTTAGTCTCCACATAAAAACTATATAAAGACGTCTTATTTGTAACTTTATACTTATACTTCATTCCTTCCTTATTGATTGGCTTTATGCTTGGTTTTCTTTGGCTTTATTAAGATTTATAGTCTCTCTAATTTCATTCATCTTGGTAAGTGTATCAATTATTTATCTTGTTTGCTTGATGTTTTGGTTTCTTATGTTAGTATTAGAATTTTTATGATCATCATATGGATTCTTTTATCATATGTGTTTCATGTTAATTAGTGATTGAAAAGAGTTGATGATTTGGTTGTTTTGACTAATCTCCTATTAAAACCTAGATTTGAGATATCATAAATTTTTATATTTTTGTTATATAGATCTTTATGGGTGTATTTTATTATCAATTAGCATCATGTTTATTATATGTTTACAATTTTAATTGAGGTTTTATTAGGTTATAGATTGGTATTGAAATTTTTGTTGCCTTATGGCTACTGTTCAAACAAATACCCGACAGCCGTCGTGTTTCAATAATTTTTGATTTTGTATTTTTCTGTTTATATTTTTCTTATATTTTTCTCAAATACTAGACATCCTAAGCTTTCGTTTTGGATTTTGAATCAGTTGAATCGGAGTTTTCTTTAAACAATTATGATTTTTAGAAATTGACCCTGAAAGCTGTTGAGATTTACCCAGACCCGAAATTTAGACTAATTTTTGAGGATTCTTTCTTCATGCAAATTATTGTCAAAATATGCGTGTAAAATATCAAATTCTTTTTTTTGAGTCTAGTTTTTAATGCCATTGGATTTAACTGATTTCGAGTAAAGATGAAATTATTATGAATTTTTAAGTGAATAAAGGTCATTCTGCCTATTTTTGAGAATTATGCCCTAGGTTCATAAATTGTGATTTTGTGCTTCTTGGTGTTCTTGCATGATGAGGTGATGTTTATGATAGTATGAGATGTTTATATGTTGTTAATAGTATTATTAGTGACTTATGGTCAATATAAATATTTTGCATGAACTCTTCAAAGAAGCGAGCACACCGAAGACCCGAATCGTCGTGTCACCAACTATTAAAGGTTGAGTAAGTCTAGAGATCAAGTAAGTACATCTCTCACCTGCAATATGATTGTTCAAAATTAAAAAGATTGATGTTGATGATATTTTATGAAGATGTTTTATGACGATGATTTTTAATAATGAGAAAATTGATGAAAAACGATGAAAGATGATGTTATTTTTACCTCATTATTCTATTTGATGGAAACCTTTTTATGAAAACCTATATATATATATATATATATATATGTATTATCTATATTGATGTTTTAAAAAGGCGTTGTACATTTGACGGATTGATGGTGATGATGGGGTCCGGTGAGTGGACCAACCGGTGAGCGGCCGCTTTATCTTTGTCACGATTGGTTTGGGGGTCGCTACCTCACTCTTTCCGTGGCTAGTGCGCTATGACGATGACGGTACATCGTCAGGGCCCTACTATATGATATTTTGAAGTATTACTATATATATTATTTTAAAAAGAAAATATACTTATTTAATGATGAGTTTATTGTATTAAAAATTGTTGTTTGATGAAATGTTTTGTGAGAGTTAAAGTGTACTTACTAAGCATTATGCTTACTAGATGTTTCTCATATTGTAGCTAGTAATAGGAGTTAGGTATGAGGATGGAGGAGCTCGGTGCGGGTGTGTGCGTGGTGGCAGAAACAGAATATCGGAGTGACGCATCCTGTGTTAATGATGATTTAACTTTATTCAATTGTTTACAATTCCGTAGATTTTAGTTTTTCAATTATTTTATGAGATTTCACAAGTTAAAGATATTTTATTAAGTTTAATGTTT
>CAMOHE010053796.1:0-15969 GCA_946598075.1 Artocarpus hirsutus
TAAACTCTATTATGGAGTTAGAATTTTAAAATATATTTAACTATACCTCAAGTTTTCACTTTTAAATTGTTTTACCTACCAAAAAAAAGTTGACTTTTAAATTTACTCATATTTCAAGCATAAATTTTCAAATAAATCAAAAATAAACTACAATACTATAAGAAAAATATTTTTGAGATTCTAAATTTTAAAAAGTAAATCAAACATTCTCGTTGGACAAAAGAATAAAGTAGATAATAAAATAGACAAAAAGACAGATAGAGTTAAAAAAAAAATAGTCACTTTATAATTTGGTTCTGAATTTTTACATCATCTGGAACTCTTTTCTCACTCCGTCACTTTTATTAATCATAAAAGACAATATTATTTATTATTTTGCTGTGATTTACTGTTATTGGAGATCTAATACGTTTTTTTTGGCAGTTTTTGGGAACTAGCTTTCGATCAACTTGGCTTAACTCTATAGGCTTTTTTTCTCACGTAGCATTTTTGGATGTGCCAATCACCTGATTTCATGCTTGAGTCAGTAATATGATATTAATCTTGTGATTGCATGTTTAACTTAATGGTAATTCCTCATTTATTTTAAAGTTTGGGCTTGAGACGGAATCCAACACATCAGAATTTAACATACACCCTAAAAAACTCAAGAAAATTACACAAAAAGTCTTTTTATGAGCACATCTTGTCAACACTGTCCTTTTTTTTTAACTTTTTAAAACTACTCATTTATTTATTTATTTATTTTCTTCTTAATTAATTTATGAATTGACAATTTTGTTCCCACTTCAAAAATCAGATCAGAAAAACAAAATCTGATCCTTTTTTTTTTTCAAGTTAGTTTATTTCTCACTCAAATTAAAAAATTAAAGTTTCACTCTTCTTCTCACTCAAATTAAAAAATTAAAGTTTCACTCTCCATTTTTCTCTCTACCTAATCTACCCCTTTCTCTCTCTCTTTCTCTCAAACGCTGACCCTCCTTGCTATGAATGAAAAGTGGAAGGAAAGAAAATGGTGGAAGGATTTTGGAGTGAAAATTGATAAATGAAAGCGTTTGGTAGGAGGAAAGTTGGGATGGAAAGGAATATGAGAAGTACAAGTTACCAGATAGGTTCCATCTTATTTTCTCCTTTTAAAATTAGACGGATTATCAAATAAAAAAGATTTAGATTTACATAAATATGGCAAAATTAAAAAATTATCTATAAAAACTATACCAAAAACACCTGGGAACTGACTACTTCTCTCCCTTACCTCACAAACCTTCCCCGCATCTCACGTTTGGTTGCTGATTGGTTCTCACCCTTTCCTTACAAACCTTCACCAATTACCATACCTCACATCTTCATCATAAATATCCCCTATTTTAAGGTTAGTTTTGCAATTTCAATTGTTAGAGATTGATAAAGGTACGTGGCCTAAATTTATTTTAATATTTTTTTGGGAAATTAAAAGTTTGAGTAAAATTATCAGCTTTAACTGTGAAGATCACTCGTCTCTCATTCAATAATTATGGATTCATAAAACGTAAGTTTCAAACGAGATTCCATCATTAGCTGCTTTCATCAAATGCTGTGTTGATTTTTGTGTTAAATTTCAAGGAATGTGATCTACTTCTCCATATATTCATGGGCATTTCATTTCGGAGCTCTTTTTATCTTTTTTTTTTTACTTTTTTTTTCGTTTGGTTTCAGCTTTATGATTTTCTTTTTTTTTTTTTTTCTTTTTTTTGAGTTGAGAGTGAGTTTTCCTTGTGTACTCTTTCTTGTTTTTGGGATCTCTCTGTTTGCTTTATTCACGAAGGACCTGATTATCTTGTACCATACAACACGACTATACAAGAAACTAATTCGTTTTATTAGGGTTTTTCTCCATTAGCTAGTTAATAGGTGGAGTGATTTTTTTTTTTCTTTTTTCTTTTCTAAATAAGAAATCCATTCAATTTGTTTGTAGAAACCGTCAAATGTGAAAACATAATCCGTTAAGCCTTGTGGGCAAAAGCGCAAACGGGATCACCACTTAAAGATTTTCAATCAAAATCCATTGAGATTTGTGCATGAAGTGGAGGGTTTCTTCTTCTTCTTCTTCTTCTTCTTCTTCTTCTTTTTTTTTTTTTTTTCAATCTTGGTTACTTCTTAGTTTTTCTTCTTCATCTTTGTTGATTAATGTTTTCATATCGTTGACAGCATACGTTTCTACAGTAAATTGACAAAATCCTATTCATTTTCCGCACATGATATTTTTATTATTTTTTAAGCTCTTTATAAATTAGATGAACATAATGAATTGGATCATGTTTATTATTTTTATGATTTTTTGTTTAATTTGTAAATGGAATGAAAATTTTGTATTTGGCTTTCATGTTTATGTTTATTTTTAAGATACATTGTTTTAGTTTCCTATGTATGATTTTGATTAGAACCACTTCCAAGTAGATTGGATAGGATAAAAATTTTAAATAGAGTTTGAATGATGATGAAGACGATAGCATTATAGAGCATAATCAATTAGAGAGTCGTGCAGAAACTATTATGCACTTTTTGAGAAGTTAGAAAAGAAGTAGGCATACGGCTAGTGTGCAATTTGTTTGCCATGTAATATACATGGTGTAGATAGTGAAGTTATACGACTGCTCATATTATGTTGATAAGAGCATTTAAAATAGAAGTACAAAAAGAAATAGTATGAGAAGTGAACTTATGATTCAACTAAATATAAATGAAAAATGTCATGATATTATTTGAATAGGGCTGGAAGCATTTGCTAGGTTGTGTAAATTGCTTCAAGATATTGGCCAACTTAAAGATGATAACAATTGTGTGGCAGAGGAACAAGTAGCTAAGTTTTTATGCATATTACACATAAGGCTAAAAACTGAACTATTTCTTTATTCATCTGCCGATCTAATGAGTCAAGAAGTCGACATTTTCAAAAGGTATTGCAAGCATAATTAGTTAAGAAAATCAATTTTTAGTTTAATCAAATGGAGCTGAGGTTCAACAAATTCACGATGTCTTTTTTTTTTTTTAATAAATTATAGTTCCTAATGATAATAGATAGTGACATTAGTTTGAATTTCAAAATTGTGTAAGAACAAATGATGGGATGCTTTTTTGAGTAAATATACCCAGGCAAGAGGCTCCACGATATCATGGGAGTAAAGATTATCCAACACAAAATATTATGACATCTTATGGGTTCAATATGAGGTTCACATAAGTGTTACTTTGGTGGGAAGGAACTTCATCCAATTCAAGAATTATAAAAAATGCTTTGTCTAGGGAAGATAAACTCATAATTCCTAGAGGTAATATATAGTTTCTTTTAAGTGATTGAAACTATTTAATCACAAAATATTAAATCTAAAATTGCAAATTTTACTACATCAGGAAAATACTATTTGGTTGATGCGGGTTATATGTTACGTAATGGACTAACCGGACTATATAGAGGAGTGCAGTATCACTTGGCAGAGTAGTCTACACGTAGTCCTGAAAATAATCAAGAGTTGCTTAACCTTTGTCATGCTTCATTACGCGATGTCATAGAGAACTTTTGGAGAGTATAATTCTTGGAGGTAATATTTAGTTTTGTTAAGTGATTGAAGCTATTTAATCGCAAAATATTGTCTAAAAATCTAAATTTTACTTATGTTGCAAGTTACATGTTGCATAGTGGACTAATCACATCATATAGAGGAGAACGGTATCACTTGAAAGAGTACTTGGGACGTGGTCTAGAAAATTATCAAAAGTTGCTTAAGCTTCATCATGCTTCATTACGCAATGTCATAGATTGGACTTTCGGACTGCTTACAAAGCGATTCTGTATAATTTTTAGTGGTGCAGAACAATATTATCCAATTAAAATAGCTACATAAATTGTGTTAACTTGTCGTATTTTATATTAGTATCTAATGAGTATGGATCTTTACGAACAAATGATTGAAGTGGTTGATCGAAAGCTCTTGGAAAGAGAGCCTCAGATAGAAAATGTTTACCATAGACAAAAAGATGATGAAGAAACTACAAAAGGAGCAACTATAAGGAACAAAATAGCACAATACATGTAGCAAAACTATGTCAAACACTAGAAAACATAGTCTGACAGTAATTTATTAGTAGTTTGTTGTATTGAGAGCATGTAGAGTAGAAAATATAGTTTAATAGTAATGTAAAATATATAGACTACGCCATCTGTTTTATTCATTCTCTAGATGGATTCCATGCTTGTTTAGATGTGAACTTATATTTATAATTATATTGTTATCCTTGATATTGGTCTTTTATATTCTTCTCTTTTGGTAATTTAGAAATTATGTTTGGAATTGAAAATTTCATGTGTTGCTTGTGCTTTTAAAATTATTGACTTTTAAATGACTACTCAAGATTAAAAATGAACGAATTTGATTTTAAATTATAATTCATTCAAACAAAGTTTTTGTCTTTTTTAAAGGTTTTGTTAAGTATTTTTATTTATGAGTATATTAATATATTTTTTTATGTTTTTTTTTGTTGTATGTTGAATTGTTCTTAAACATGAAGTTTATACATATGGCTAAGAAATCAAAGAAAGACAATGCATATGGTGAAGAATCACAAAAAGATAACATAAGGTGGTCAGAAAAAAGGGATGCTGTATTAATTGATGCATTATTAAAGTAACAAGTGAATAGAAATATGGTTGATGGCATATTTATTACTTACTGCTTATAATAATGTTTTTACTTTATGACTAGATGAGCTCAAATACCCTTTTCATAAAGACCATTTGAAAAATCGAATTAAGACTTTGAAAATTTATTTTTATACATGTCATGAATTCGAGGAGAATGGTTCTTTTCTCCTTTGCTTTAACTAAGGAGCCAAGATTAGCTAGTGCATCAGATCTCATGTTTGACTTGCACGGTATATGCTTTACTTCAAACTTGTCAAACTGGGACTTGAGATCATTGACAACTTCTAGATAGGAAATCATCTTACAATCTTGCACTTCGTACTCGCCCATCATCTAGTTGACAATAAAGATTGAATCATTCTCTACAATAAGCTCCATAGCCCTCAGTGTCTTCGCCAGCTTTAGCATAACAATCATAGCCTTATACTCTGCTTCATTGTTCGTTGCCTTGAATCCCAGCCTGAAAGACTGGTTAATCTCTTTGCCTATTGGTGACTTCAACAGGACTCTAATTCCAAAGCCCTTCTCATTGATTGACTCAAGAACCTACATGGGCCATACTTTTGGCTCTTCGTGTTTGGGCTCATATGTTAGTTCAGCTACAAAATCTACAAGTACATAAGCTGTTAGTACTGTCTGTGGTCTGTACTTGCATCGTACTTGGTCAGCTACACCACTCACTTCTTTAATCTTCCTAAAACATTAGGCTTGTGCAATATGTCAAAAGCACGATGATCATATGACCTTGAAAGTACCATCGCAACTTACAAGCAGGCATAATAAGCACCAAAGCAAGCTTGTCAATCACTATATCTTGTCTCCATGTCGAGTATAGTGTGGCTGGTGAAAAATATTAGGTTCTAAATCAAGTCTTCCTCTTTAATACGAGTAAATCTCATTGTCATTTTTGAGACCACCAGGTATAAGTATAAAGGTTCTGCTTCTTTTAGCTTCGGCAGAATGGAGGGAGTAGGACGATACTTTTTCAAGTCTTGGAAGGCGTTCTCACACCTATTACTCTATTTGAACATTGTATTCTTTTTCAAAAGCTACAAGAATGGTAAAAACTTGTTTGAAGATTTGGCAACGAATCTACTTAGTGCTACCACTTGACTTGTTAATTTCTAGATGTCTTGCTTGCTTTGTGGAGACGACATGAGCTGGATAGCTTTTATCTTATCAAGTTTTGCTTTGATCCCCCTCTTCATCATTAAGTACCCAAGGAACATACTACTTGCCATGCCAAATATGTACTTCTTAGAGTTGAGTTTCCTATTGTATTTTCTTAAAATGTCAAAGCATTCTTGTAAGTGCTGGACATGATGCTGAGCTTGTAGAGGCTTCACCAACATGTTGTTGGTATAGACTTTCATATTCTTCCAAATCTGTTCTTCGAAGATCATGCTAACAAGCCTTTAGTAGGTGGCACCTACATTCTTTAGTCTAAAGGGCATGACTTTGAAGAATAAGATACCTTGCTCGATGATGAACATGGTATTCTCTTGGTCTTCAAGTTGTAGAAGGATTTAGTTATAATTGGAGAATGCATCAAAGAAGCTTAAGATCATGTGACTGGCAATCACATCAACAGCATAGCCAATGTGTTTCTGTGGGTAGCTATTTACCACATATGCCTCGTTTAAATTGGTGAAGTCGATGTACATCTTCCACTTGCTATTTTTTTGGGTACCAATGCTACGTTGACAAGCCAATCAACATACTATACTGGTCGTACAAATCACACCTTAAGCAAGCATTTGACCTCCACTTTGAAAATCTTGTTATGCTTAAATCTTGGCCTTGTTTACTTCTACCTCACTGGACAGTGTTTGGAGTCAACATTCAACTAATGCGTGATAATGCTTGGGTCGATATCCAAAATGTTAGTATGGAACCAAACAAAGTAATCCTTGTTCGTTCTGAAAAAATCAATTATAACAGCTTTCACATTTAGGTTGAGCTATGAGCCGATTTCATCATTCTTCTCTTATTGTTGGGGTCGATCTGCACCTTATTAAGTTGCTCGAGGGTAGATTCCCCCTTTTCTGTTTGCTTGACCCACTCGATGAGCTTAATTATAGTTGCTAAAAGATGGCTTTTCTCTTCTGTTTCAACACTACAAGGTAGCAACTTCTCGTAGCGTCTTATCTTCCTTTAATTTCCCAAATCCCTTGCTTCGTTGGAAAATGAATCTTTTGATGGTATGTTAATAAAATTGCCCTTATAGAGTGAATCCATGGCATATCATGGATAAGATCACACCCAGACAGACAATCCATGACTAGGAAATTGGTCTTTCTGTTCTTACCTACAATAAAAATTTGGAGTTTGTTCCTCGCGATTGCTACGGTCGCTTTGTCATTAAAACGGATAAGCATCGTTTGTTTTCACGATTTCATTCTCACTAATTTCTATCTCCCTGAGTGTCAAGGAGAAAAGAATGTCTACTCGAGCTCCCATTATCATCTAGGATGCAGCTGATCTAGCAATTGGTGATGTCAATTAGTCCCTTTTGGGATGTCTTGGTTGTTCACATCATCTACTATTGCTTGTTGTGAAAGCTGCTAGAATTCCTCAAGTGGGAAATCAAAGAGCCCCATGGTGGGTGCCAAAACTGTAGATGTTGGCTCTATAATTATACTTAACATAATTTGAAATAAGATTAATGAAATACTTAAAAATGATTAAGCCTTCAAATCACCGTTTTTAGGTCGTAACAAGCTTGAAATCCATATTAGATTGTTGATAATGACTATAATAAATTTGCAAAGCAAATTTGAAAGTAAAATGTAGCAAAATTAAAGATATTACATGTAGATTTATAGTGGTTTGCTCTTAAATAGAGCTATGTCCACTGTCATTTTCTCTACTATATTATGAACTTGATATAGGTTATAAAGGTTTGATTGGAAGTAAATGAACTAATAAAGATGAAAACTTTTTATGGGTGAACGGGGAATACTTGTAGCTCTTTGGTGAGAATCTAGGTTGCTGTATTATTTCTGATATGCATTTGAGAGTCTGTATGCCTTTAAAATGATGCTCTTGAGCTCTATTTAAAGAGGTTTCTTTGAGATCATGAACCTCAACCGGTGATAGAGTGGACTTCAATACAGCTTGAGGTAGTGGGACACGTGTCAATCTATCATTAACTGTAAGTTTTGAACCACTGTCCCTTAATCTGCTACATGCTTTGGTGGATCTTCCCCTATCACTTTTGAACCTAGATCCAACATGTCGATCAAAACGAGCAAACAGATGTAAATTTCTAGTTAATCCTTAACCATCTTCGACCTCTTTATATCACGCACATCGAATAAAATATATCCATCGAACCGAATAATATTGGTTTGTCTAAATCAAATACATTGAACCCTTTTGATGAATACTCCTGTTATGCTCGATCGAACACTCCTGAAGGGCTCACTCTATTTGAATCACATATTCGTGCTCTTTAATTTGGGGCTTGTCTAAATCATGCCCCAACACTTGCAGACCAAAAAGTTCAAATGAATACAATTTGAACCAACGAACCAAACAGAAGGGTTGTATATTTTAATAATTAAATGAAATGTACTCCCATAACACATTAATGGTATTGCTAATAGATATAACACTTTGAGTCCATTTTGCATTAAAATACGGTATGAATTCAGCATAAATGTAAAAATAACAATAAAAAATAAAATTTTTTACCCAAATGCCACAAAGTGCGGAGTCAGAAAAGTTAGTTAGGAAGAGTGAAATATATACTAACATTATAAAAAAGAATTAAATGAAGGAGATATAGAACTTTAGGATAGGCAAAATATAAATTCGGGAGGGGTGGAATATAATTTTTGGGAAGGCAAAATATTATCTTTGTAAATTTTCCATATGATATTGAAAAAAAAAAAGGCTTAGGGGGTGCCCATTCACCCCCCCTCTATGTGTAGTTCTGCCTCTATCGTAAACCATAGTTTTTAGATTTATTTTTATTATCATAAGTAACAAAAAACATTGATCTTTGCCATTAAAAAAAGTTCACATAGAAATGTGACGCTCACAAGTTTGGAATACCAAAGTTGTTCTTGAAGTTGTCCATTGGAGTTAGTAGTCTACTATGCTACCAATAGTACTATGCCATAATACTGCAAGGTGGTCCGTCAAGATACTATGAAATTGTAACACCTCGAAGTTAATTAAGTATAATTAGAATACTAAATGGTGGGTTAGTGTGCCATAATGAGTGTTTTAAACTCAATTTAATTATTTTGTGAAAATTTAGTAATCTTGCATTATTTTACTCTTTTAATGATTTTTAATTATTCTAAATTGTTTTTAATTGATAGTTTAAATTTTAATGAAACAATTTGATTTAAAGACAGTGTACTGTTGCACATAGTTTTGTGCAACCACTTTCTCTCTTTTCCTCTATTTATTTCATCTTTCTCTCTCTTCCTCTCATTTTCACTCTCACTTTCTCTCTCCTCTCTCGCTCTCTTCCTCTCTCTCGGTTCTTCTCACTCTCTCTCATCCTCTCTCTAAAATTTTTGAAACAAAATTCGTTTTCAAGCTTTGGGTTAGAAGATTGAAGGCTCGAGAACAAGATTTAACAACAAAAACATCGTTTTCAAGTTTCGATTCGAGGTTAGTTTTTAAAATTCAAAATTTTTTCTATTTTTTCAAATTTTCTTGCATTTCGAAGTTTAAGAGTTTCTAAGCCTAGAAAAGCTTCAATCTAAGTTAGATAGACTTAGATTAGCTAGAATGCAAACTTTATTTCATCAAAAATGGATTGGAATCAAGATTTTTTATTTTTTCTCTATTTTCTCTATTTTTGGATTTTTGAGAAAATCTTGTTTAAAACTTGTTTTAATCCATTAAAAAGTGTTCTATTATGATTTTCTACTGTTTATGATGATTATCCATGCCTGGAAATTGAGAAAACATGTTGAAATTGAGAAATTGGATTCGGGATGCCGAGACCCGTGCGTGAAAAATTCTAGAATTTTTCCAGAACGGCAGGCCGAACCTCATGTTCGGCAGGCCGGATTCAAAGGATCGGTAGGCTGGATTCATCCGACTGGTAGGCCGAACCTGGAGATGTTTGGCCGACCGAACCTGCTCTTCCGGTAGGCCGAACTGTGCAAATCGACAGGCTGAACCAAGGCGACCGGTAGGTCGGCCGGATGTAGTGCAATTTTGTGATTTTTCACCTGTTTTTATTGTTTTGAACCCCGAATTAAATTATAACTTTATAAAATGATTTTATAAACCTAAATGGCACACTAGGACATCATGAGATGATTTAGTACCATAAGATACCTCAGGTTAGATACTAATGGGCTAAGTTACCATGCATTTAGGATTTGTGCGTGGATCTACGGAGCTAACGTATAGCGGACCGGGATTACGGTGTGGGACACCGACACGAATATCGAGGTAGGACTTCTACCCCCTCTTTGATAGCCAGTTTTAAATATTTTGGCCTCAAAGGGATTTTTATGAAAATGTTTTCAAATGATTTGTTGACAAATGATTTTATTAACTGTTTTCTGAGACAATAGATTGAGGTAAATTTCATAATAAACCTCATAATGAATATAAATGATTATATTTGGTAAAGAAGAGATTTTATTAATCGAGGATATATATATATTTGAGGGCATGATGCCATATCAGAGATCGGGTCGTGTAGTGAATGACCTTGGGGGCAGGTCCCGAAACCCAGCTGGGTCACTCCGGTGGTGATTACTTAGTTTGCCCGAGTAAATTTAAAAAGGTACTTTTGGATAAATTGTTTTTAATAGAATTTTATTAAATGAAAATACTTGTTTGATTTATGTATTTATTTATTTTATTAAGAAAGTTTTAACAGAATGTTTATCTGTTTATTTTAATTATAGTCCTACTGAGCCCTTCGCTCACATTTTTATTTGTTTTAAAATCTTACCTCTAGGTGGACATCAGCTTAGGATCAAAAAAGAGTCCGTTGACCGGACTTACGACCAATAGAAGAATTTGGTAGGTTAAAATACAATTCAAGGCATGTAAGATCTTAACTTGTTCTTTTATTTTGGACTGCGGTTGTATTGTAATATTGTCAGTACTATATGTGTGTGCATAATATGTGGGCCAGTGGGACCCATACGCGTTCCACCCCATATTTAATTATTTTAATGTTATTTTTATTTGCTTAATTAACATGATGATTTATTCTATTTCCTTAATTCATTCCATTCAAATGATTTTAAAATTATCACTTTTTAATCATAAATTTAATTACAAAACCTTGTTTTTAACTAAATCCTTATTTAATTAACTTAATTAAACCACTACGTCACCTCCCGTACTCCGGGGCGTGACAGAAATTTAGGCTACCAATAGTAGGTAGCATGTACTATCGACAAATAACCTACTGTGTTGTTGGATTTTTTTTTTAACCAGAATACTATAATACCGGATGGTGAAGATGAGGGTGATCGCACCATGGCAGCTCCCACGGCAGGGAGAGCTAGCTGCAAATAAGCCCTCGATGTCGTGGCCCCTACGCTTGAATTACATGCTTAGAAAATATGATATGGAGGTGTACTATGACCTTGCTTGGGCTATTTGGGGGGATTGAAATTCTCGTCCATGGTACAGGGTTGACGACCACAAAGAAGCCATTAAATTTGGCAAACATCTGCAGGGTCAGGTTTGCCCATATTTGGCTGAATGCATAGCTGTTAGAGAGGGGTTGCTATTTTGCTTGATGAGAACTGGCAGGTTGAGAATGACGAATCTGATGCAACTAATGTAGTTTCCGCTATGAACAACCGATGTTTTAATGCTTTAGAAGGTCCTATCATCAGCTGGGAAATTTGTGATTTATGTTTTGCAAGATTATTGCAATTCCTTGTCTTCTATCTCTAGGGCGGCCCATAGTTTTGCTCATGGCTTAACAAAGTTTGGTTTTTCGACTGATGTTTGTTGAACTCTGTTTGTGGTTGTAAATTTTCTATTTCAAAAAAAAAAAAAAAACTCGTATTATGATTGTTGACAGATGAAACTCGTTAAACAAATATCTCTCTAAACTCCAAGATGATCACTTACGTATGAAGTAAACAAATAGCAAGGAAAAATAACATAACATAGAGATTTTATAGTGGTTTACCTCAATTGAAGATTACGTCCATTGAAGGTTCCTTGGGGATGGGGTGTTTTATTATGAGCAAACCGTTTACAAAGCTAGAGCTAAGGCTTGTCCTCAGAATTGGACTTAGGCTGTTTCTAGAGATTGTTTTTAGAGTTAGCTCTCATTTATAGTTTGTTAGATTGGCCATATGTTGATTCTTTCATCATATTTTTAATTCAAATACAATATAATCTCCTATATAATTGGCTTGAAGACTAACATAATCTTCTAGTAAGGTTATCTCCTTTGGATATTTGGAATTTTATAGATTCTGATAAGATTGAATGTTTATCACCATTGTGAAGATCTTCAGTTTAAATAAAAGATACGATTTGACTAATTTACCCTTCTTAGGTATCATTGATAAGTGATTTCGAGATATCACTAAAAGCTACATAGTTTGAGATCCATCTCAAGCCTCTCTAGGCCCAGAGACTGACCTAGGTCTTCTCGGTGACCCATCAACAATGATTATCTTTTAAATTTTCATCATTGGGGACATTCAATCCTACGTTAGAACTTACAAGCAGTTCCACAATACCCTTCAAAATATTGAAACATGCATACATTTTATTTTGCAGCGATTGGGTATTTAAAAATAAAAATATCCTAGCCGTTGAAAAATATCAGCTACTACCTGTTAAATCCTAAAGAAGTTCAGTAATATAGAGAGGGAGAGAGAGAAAGAGAGAGAAAACAAATAAGTAGAAGATGATGAAGGCAAACTAAAGTTAAATACTGAAGCAGTAGTTCCAATGGGTGCTGGTGTAGCGGGGCAAGGTGGAGGACTCGGCGATTATAGGGGAGATGTTTTTGCAACTTTCTCCCTAAGATTGTTAGGATTTCTGTCACCAAAACTTGTTGAGGCTGACAGTTGTGATACCAGCTCTCATTAGTCGAGACCGATGCGAAGGAGGTTGTTGATGCAATTAGCAAGGATTTTGAGTTTTCTAGCAAAGATCATATCTGTGCAGAAGTACAAGATCTTGCTAGGGACCTACGTGGCACAAGTATAGTATTTTCCCACGTACCGGTAATGGTGTTGCTCATACTACAACAAATTGTGGATTCCACGACGGTTTATAACCGTTGTGAAAAAATTTTACGATGGTTAAAAAACCGTCGTGAAAACTTTAGTCGTGGTACGACATAGAGTTTTCACGATGGTTTTTTACAGTCGTATAATATAAAAATTGATGCGGGAAGGGGTTGTAATATAGTAATTTTTCACGACGGTTTTTTAAAAAACCATCGTGAAAAATTGGCATTCCCCAAAAAAAAAATCTCCAAAAATCTCCAAACATGTGGACCGTCGTGCAAAATTTGTATTCCCCTAAAAAAAAATCTCCAAATATGTGGTGGGTATCACAATAATACTTAGGCATCACAAACACATAAAATGTAACACCCGCCTAATTTTATGTAACAGATTATGTTATGAAAATAACGACGTTAAATGTTATATTTATGATATGTGTTATGATATATAATATAATGGTGTTAACCATTTTATTTTAAGTGTTATGGCAGGTGACGCTCACGTGGAATTGATGTGCTCAAGTGTTCATGTTATTAATGTTATATGTTTAATCATATTTTTATTGATAATTTAATGTTATGAATGATTTTTATGTGTAAGGGCAGATCGGCAGGCCGGACCATTCAGTTCGGTAGGCCGAAATGACCCTCCTCGAAACGGCAGGCCGATGATATATTGTCGACAGGCTGGACTTCAAAGATCGACAGGCCGAAGAGAGAGATCGGCAGGCCGATGACAGTTGACAAGCAGTTAGCAGAAATTTCACAAAATTTGTGATAAGGTTGATTATGTGATTGGATGAATTATTTTGAATAATTGACATATTTTTGGGATGATTTCTTTAATTTTGGTAAAGAAGCAATTGACTTTTGATTGATTTGAATTAATGGTTAAAGTTTTCCCGTTTTACAAAGGCAAAATATGACAACTCGAACCGTTCTTGAAAGTTTTGACTTTTTCTCCTTCAATTCCATCCATTCACACGAATTTTGCCTTGCATTTAATCAGAAAATTCTGATTTAATATGGAGAGAAGACTTTTATTTTGTAACATAATCAAATGAATTTCTTTAATTCCCTCCATTTTCATGTGTAATTGCCTAATTTTAATAAAAAAAAAAAGAAAAGGATTTCTGAAATCATAGTACAGACATTCCCTCTTATTCTTTTCTCATTCACGTGAATTTTTCACACTCAAAATTCTCTCAGACTTTTTTCATTTCTCTCTCTTTCTCTCACGTTTTCTTTCTCACGCTCTCTTTCTCTCTCTCTCGTTTTCTCTATCTCATTCTCTCTCTTCTTATCACGTTTCTCTCCTTATTCATCCTCTCAAAATTTTCCCCTGCTATTATTTATTAAAATATTGTAATTTCTTTGGACTAATTCAAAGGAGCTTAAGGAAGAATTCGTTTTAAGGTAAGAGTTTATTTTTTTCAACATTTCTGAAATTTTTCTCTCTTTAAACCGAATGCTATATCTCCATCTAGGAATGTCATTTTACTCTGAAATTTTAATATGTTATTTATGCATGTGTTATGTGATATTCCTCTAAGTTTCATGTTATTTCGATTTTTCTATAAAAAGTTACAAATTTTCTTCTCTCTGTCAGTCACAGTAATTTGTTGCTGATTGTTTATGTTGCACATATGTATGGCTACTGTTCTTAATGCAAATGAATGTTATTTTGCTCGAAACTTGGTGGACATGTTTATATATATGTTAAGTAAAGGACTGAAAAATATGGTGATGATTTGATTAATATTTTATGAGTTATGGAGTTTTTATGGATGCTAGGTATTTGACTGTTTAAACAGTAGATTTGTTAAACTTTCATTGTGTAATGTTTTGTATAATTATATAATTTTATTTGGAGATGAGAAATTTTGTGCTACTGTAAGTGTATGTTAAAATGATATCATATGAATTTTGAGATCCAAATAAGTTTATTTAATTGTTTGGCACTAATTATTACATGTAACTCATTGTCTGAATTGTTTGTGGCTATTTTTATCTCTGTCTTCTAACGCACGGTTTGAGGTGTAAGGAATTTATTTATGGTGATTTTTGAATATGTTATAGTTTTGTGTGTTTATTACATGTGATAATTTTTGTAGATTTTTCTATGATATAAAAATGTGATAAATGGACCTGAGATAAAATTTGTTCACTGCCTAACTATTGCTAGTAGATTTTATGTTGAATGTTATGTGATTTATTTAAATTATTAAATTAAATTTTTATGACTAAAGAAAAATCATGGTGATAGGTATATTTGTTATCTATGTTCTTGTCAATTTTGGTACTCAAATTATATGTGAATTTAAAGTTATTAATTTTTAAATTTATAAAGGTCAGAAATATAAATATATTGAAAGTGTTGTTTTAATGTTTTAAAGTCAATAAAATATGTTATAAGTTTATGTTTTCAAGGAATGTATGCATGTATGATGTTATGGATGTTATGTTATAGTAATTAATTCATTAAAATAAACGTTAATTACCATTTTATGAATGTATGACATGAACATAATGAGAAGTGAGCACATCGAGACCGCGGCGTTGTCACCTACAAGATAAGGTTAAGTAAGTTTTTGAGGTAAGTACATTCTCACCTACAACATGATGAATTTTTATGAAAAGTATGAGTTTATGAAAAGTTGGAAATCAATGTACATGATCATGGTTTTATGATGATTTTTCATGAAGTATTTTTATGAAAGCTTATGCATGTTTTGGATGATAACGTTTTTCAAAGCATGAAAGTATAAGTATGTATATATATCACCTAAATAAGTGTTGCACACCCAATGTTATGTTATGTTATGTTATGTTAAGTTATGTGTCATGTTTGGTTTGGGATTAACTACCCCTCTCCTCTCATGACGGCGCGCCTATGATGATGATGTTATGGTGCAACACTTGGGCCCTTAAGATAAAATGAATAATGTTTTAATATGGTTGATGTAATGAAAGATATGTTCCTATGAAAATGTGCCTAGTGCACTATTATGATGATGATAATGATGAAGTTGATGATGCTCATGAAATGTTTTTAAGTTGTGAGAATTACAATGTACTTACTAAGCATTAGCTT